>JAVIAB010000046.1:39261177-39368677 GCA_032433765.1 Megaustenia siamemsis
AGAAAAAAATTAACTTCAACGAAATAAAAGGGAGCCGCGATAGCTCAGTGGTTAGTGGACTGGACTACAAAGGACAAGGGGTAGGGTTCGATTCCAACCGACGGCTTCCGGGTTCACCCAGCCTTAAATGGGTACCAGATTTTTTTCTGGGAAAGTAAAGCAGCACGGGCGTAATACCGACCACATAACCCCAAAAATCATGTGCTGAAGGTCTGTAAAATATAGGGTCACTAACACCATATTCCCTATACGTCACTTGGCGTGACGGGGGTACTTTACTTTTTTTTTACAACAAAATAAAACAGCACCTCCCAGTAACGCGTTATCATTAAAAATATATAAGTAAATAAGTATGGCTTTGTTCTTTCCCTTTTAACTTAAATGCTTCGTATTTAACATTACGAAGATTACAAACTATATTTGTGGATATTTATGTTCTTTTTGGACACGACAGCGATTCTTTTTTCCGTGAAGTCCTCGCCTTGGGGGTTATACATGAGTGATGAAATCTCGTCAGGGTATCCTGGAGCAAGGGGAGACAATCTTTTAACTTTGGGCAACTGTTCGGCTTCCGGTAGAATTGCTCTGATGTTGATCAACCTGAAAAGAGAGTGAAATAAAAGAAAGTAAAAACCAGGATCATTATAATAAAGATTCAGTGTGCGATAATATTAGACGGATGACACACGATATGGTGTAAATGAAAGAAAAGATACGCACTGTAAATGGTGTAAAGGTAGTAAAAGATTGTGCATGAGATTTTAAGAGAGCCTGCTAGATTACTGTGAAATCTGTATTTAAGTTTGTATCGTAATCATCAAGAGCCATACCGGTCGGCATAGACGATCACGCCCTTCCACAGTTCTATATCTACTATTCATCCAATCGATTCTGTTGTTGAGCGTTTCCCGTGCCTCGACACCAAGCTATCTAGTGTCTTCTGTCTTTGTCTTACGAGATCTTTTTTTTTCATGTATTTTTATACCTTTATTCTTCACATAATGTTGATTGTTTCTCTTGGATGTTTTTAGGAGCTCTCTTTTTTGTGTCATGTTTTCTTCGAGAATTTTCACGTTGGCCTTTTTTAAATAGCTATTCAGGGAACTCCCAATATTCTTCTGAGAAATTCCATCTCTGTGGCCTCTAATTGTCTTCTCATTTGTCTGTCTTCTGTTAATGATTCTCTTCCATATGTCAGAACTGGCTTAATATAGCATAAATGAGCTATCTTTCTAAATTCTATTGACATAGACTTGTTGCACAAGATATTTTCATTTTCTGAAATGCAACTTTGGTATGTGCTATTCTGATTTTTACTTTTGTGGTGCAGCATCTGCCTGATTTTATTAATGTGCCCAGTTGTTGTATCTAGCCTAGTGTTCTGTTGTTGATCATTTGTGACATTTTTTTCGAGAGCTGTAAACATACCTCTTCCTTTGAAATGATTCCCAAATGTTTTTTGTATCAACGTCTCCGTATTTTTTAAAAATATCAATCCGCCATTTTTTTTATAGCGAAATAAGAACGTTTCAGTAGCGTAGTGGTTAACGGTCTGGCCCAAACTGCTCATTCATGACTTTACAGATGTCTCCTGATTATACTTGATTTATTTTTGTTTTGCTTTTTCTGGGTAATGCACTGTATGAAAGTTATTGTGCTTGTTTATGTCATTCCGTTATAAAGAAAAAAACTCGGTAAGGTTATGCAATAATTGAAAATGATAGTGAGTCAGTCAGTGAGTCAGTCATTCAGGCAGTCAAACAGTTAATCAGTCAGTTTGTGAGTCAGTCAGTTAGCCAGCCAGTCAGTCTGTTAGCCAGCCAGTCAGTTTGTTAGCCAGCCAGTCAGTCAGTTAGTCAGTTTGTCAGTCAGTTATTTAATTAGTTAATTAATGAGTCAGTCAGTTAGTCAGTCAATTAGTTTGTTAGTTAGTCAATCAGTCAGTTAGTAAGTCCGTCAGTTAGTTAGCTAGTAGTCAGTCAGTCATTTAGTTAGTCAGTCAGTCAGTTAGTTTGCTAGTTTGTCAAAAAGTCATTTAGTCAGTCAGTCAGTTACTCAGTTAGTCGATCAGTCAGTTAGTTTGTTAGTTAGTCAATCAGTCAGTTAGTCAGTTCGTTAGTTAATCAGTTAATCAGTTAGTTAGCAGTTATTTACTTCATTTGTTAGTTAGTTAGTCAGTTAGTCAGTTAGTCAGTTAGTCAGTTAGTCAGTTAGTCAGTTAGTCGGTCAGTCAGTTAGTTTGTTAGTTAGTCAATCAGTCAGTTAGTCAGTTCGTTAGTTCGTTAGTTAATCAGTTAATCAGTTAGTTAGCAGTTATTTACTTCATGTGTTAGTTAGTTCGTTAGTTCATCTTATTGTTCACATTTTTATTTAAGGACCGGCACATTCTCGAGCATCGGTAATGTGGTCAGAATTACGCCAGTGCTGTTTTTCTTCCCGAGATAAATTAAATTACACGCTAAAGCTGAGTTACGTGTAGACTTTGATAGAGATGATTTCTTCCTTGCGTTCCACCCTATGACTGAACGAATACACCTTTCAGTCATCCGTCCTTCTAAGCGCGTTAGGTGAGCACATGTGCATTACGTTTTGATATGCAGTAAAACTGTGACATTTGTGCCTTTCTGTCTAACACATCCGACATCAGTCTGGCATTTTTGGTACGAGTTTGCCTTCCCTCTTGATCCCTACTAACTTGCCCAGACTGGACTGTTTAGTCTATTAACATCAGTGTTTGTTATAGTTTTCATTTTGTTGTATCCAGAAGCAATTCATCGGTGTAGTCTCTAACACGCTCTATTTCTCACTCTATCTCTCACCTTTTCTCACTTTCTCTCCCATTATATCTCTTCTTCACTCACTCTCTCTCTCACTCACTCACTCTCTCTTTCTCTTTACATAAATATTCTCGTTTCCTGTAGCTTTTTCACTTGAGTGGTCATTCCGTTGGTCATGTTAAAAGACACAGCAGCCTAATAAAAGTAATATTGGAAGGGAAAATACACGGTAAAAGATGCAGAGGCAGACCAAGACTAACATGGACGAGTAACATCAAAAGATGGACAAGTCAGCCTATGACAATCTGCACCATCAAAGAAAGAGACAGAGCAGAATGGCGCTCCATGGTAGCCAACCTTCGATGCGGAGACGGCACTCAGTGATGATGATGATTAGACTGAGACTTTCCTTTCAGCATGTTCCGCTCTTGACTTCCAGGCATCCCAGTACAAACTTTACATCACCTACCTAAGGAAGGTATTTATTTTGATGACGTGTACACATTTTCGGTGTTCGAAGCCCGCGGTAGACAGAAAGGATTTTTTCTATCGGGGTGAAATAAAAATCCTGAGTCTCACACGTTGTGGCTACTGCTTTGACCAAGCGGCCTTTATTTCTCTGATTCTTTCGCTGCCCCTCGTCATACACCAGCAATGGTACTATGTGACGTAAAGATAGCTTTTTTTTTCTTTTTTTTTTAACCAAAACAGAAATCCTAACCGTCTCGCCCGTACACTTTTGGTACCATTGCTTTCAACTTAGTAAACGAAACAATTCTATAACGATTATGACGTTTTGTCAGAAATTTTACGTTAATTGTTAATTAATATGTGGCCAATTCTATAACGATTATGACGTTTTGTCAGAAATTTTGCGTTAATTGTTAATTAATATGTTGCCAATTCTATAACGATTAGGACATTTTGTCAGAAATGTTACGTTAATTGTTAATTAATATGTGGCCAATTCTATAACGATTAGGACGTTTTGTCAGAAATGTTACGTTAATTGTTAATTAATAAGGGGCCTCGGTAGCCTAGACGGAACAACCACCCGTCTATGCTACGGACGTTCGGACAACCCGTGGTCGATTCCCGCTGGAAGCAGCGAGAGTTGTACTCGTGGTTGGTAAAACAAAATACCCCCGACCTGGTTGACTGGTCGACCCAGCCGTTGGCAGAAATGGGTACCAGGGTTGTACTTAAGCTAGGTGAAGATGCCGCCTCGCATCGTCAGTTTCGATGCTTGAATCGACACTGTCCAGAAGTCTCACAGATAACACTTCTGTATAGACGGCCGAGGACATATAAGTAAAAACTCACGTGCTAAGACGACAGTTCAAGTCTTGTACTTTACTTTTACTTTAATTAATAACTGTAAATTTATATACAATTTTTGTAAAATGTTTCTGGTTCAATAAGAACTTTTTGACCGTTAAAAGAGTTAACGCAATCATCACACGGTGTAGTTGCCATCTTGTCTAGGTGTTGATCTGGTTGCCTTCTTGTCTAGGTGTTGATCTGGTTGCCATCTTGTCTAGGTGTTGATCTGGTTGCCTTCTTGTCTAGGTGTTGATCTGGTTGCCTTCTTGTCTAGGTGTTGATCTGGTTGCCATCTTGTCTAGGTGTTGATCTGGATGCCATCTTGTCTAGGTGTTGATCTAGTTGCCTTCTTGTCTAGGTGTTGATCTGGTTGCCTTCTTGTCTAGGTGTTGATCTGGATGCCATCTTGTCTAGGTGTTGATCTGGTTGCCTTCTTGTCTAGGTGTTGATCTGGTTGCCTTCTTGTCTAGGTGTTGATCTGGATGCCATCTTGTCTAGGTGTTGATCTGGTTGCTATCTTGTCTAGCTGTGATCTGGATGCCACCTTGTCTAGTGTTGATCTGGTTGCCATCTTGTCTAGGTGTTGATCTGGTTGCCTTCTTGTCTAGGTGTTGATCTGGTTGCCTTCTTGTCTAGGTGTTGATCTGGTTGCCTTCTTGTCTATGTGTTGATCTGGTTGTCATCTTGTCTAGGTGTTGATCTGGTTGCTATCTTGTCTTGGTGTTGATCTGGTTGCTATCTTGTCTAGGTGTTGATCTGGTTGCTATCTTGTCTAGGTGTTGATCTGGTTGCTATCTTGTCCATGTGTTGATCTGGTTGCTATCTTGTCTAGGTGTTGATCTGGTTGCTATCTTGTCTAGGTGTTGATCTGGTTGCTATCTTGTCTAGCTGTTGATCTGGTTTCCATCTTGTCTAGCTGTTGATCTGGATGCCATCTTGTCTAGCTGTTGATCTGGTTGCCATCTTGTCTAGCTGTTGATCTGGTTGCTATCTTGTCTAGCTGTTGATCTGGTTGCTATCTTGTCTAGCTGTTGATCTTGTTGCCATCTTGTCTAGCTGTTGATCTAGTTGCCATCTTGTCTAGCTGTTGATCTGGTTGCCATCTTGTCTAGGTGTTGATCTAGATGCCATCTTGTCTAGCTGTTGATCTGGTTGCCATCGTGTCTAGGTGTTGATCTGGTTGAAATCTTGTCTAGGTGTTGATCTGGAAGCCATCTTGTCTACGTGTTGATCTTGTTGCCATCGTGTCTAGCTGTTGATCTGGTTGCCATCTTGTCTAGGTGTTGATCTGGTTGCCATCTTGTCTAGGTGTTGATCTGGTTGCTATCTTGTCTAGCTGTTGATCTGGTTGCCATCTTGTCTAGCTGTTGATCTGGTTGCTATCTTGTCTAGCTGTTGATCTGGTTGCCATCTTGTCTCGCTGTTGATCTGGTTGCTATCTTGTCTAGCTGTCGATCTGATTGCTATCTTGTCTAGCTGTTGATCTGGTTGACACCTTTTCTAACTGTTGATCTGGTTGCTATCTTGTCTAGCTATTGATCTGGTTGCCATCTTGTCTAGCTGTTGATCTGGTTGCAATCTTGTCTAGCTGTTGATCTGGTTGCTATCTTGTCTAGCTGTTGATCTGGTTGCCATCTTGTCCCGCTGTTGATCTGGTTGCCATCTTGTCTAGCTGTTGATCTGGTTGCTATCTTTTCTAGCTGTTGATCTGGTTGCCATCTTGTCTAGCTGTTGATCTGGTTGCTATTTTGTCTAGCTGTTGATCTGGTTGCTATCTTGTCTAGCTGTTGATCTGGTTGCCATCTTGTCTAGCTGTTGATCTGGTTGCTATCTTGTCTAGCTGTTGATCTGGTTGCCATCTTGTCTAGCTGTTGATCTGGTTGCCATCTTGTCTAGCTGTTGATTTGGTTGCCATTTTGTCTAGCTGTTGATCTGGTTGCTATCTTGTCTAGGTGTTGATCTGGTTGCCATCTTTTCTAGCTGTTGATCTGGTTGCTATCTTGTCTAGCTGTTGATCTGGTTGCCATCTTGTTTAGCTGTTGATCTGGTTGCTATCTTGTCTAGGTGTTGATCTGGTTGCTATCTTTTCAAGCTGTTGATCTGGTTGCTATCTTGTCTAGCTGTTGATCTGGTTGCCATCTTGTCTAGCTGTTGATCTGGTTGCTATCTTGTCTAGCTGTTGATCTGGTTGCTATCTTGTCTAGCTGTTAATCTGGTTGCTATCTTGTCTAGGTGTTGATCTGGTTGCCATCTTGTCAAGCTGTTGATCTGGTTGCTATCTTGTCTAGCTGTTGATCTGGTTGCTATCTTGTCTAGCTGTTGATCTGGTTGCTATCTTGTCTAGGTGTTGATCTGGTTGCCATCTTGTCAAGCTGTTGATCTGGTTGCTATCTTGTCTAGCTGTTGATCTGGTTGCCATCTTGTCTAGCTGTTGATCTGGTTGCTATCTTGTCTAGGTGTTGATCTGGTTGCCATCTTGTCTAGCTGTTGATCTGGTTGCTATCTTGTCTAGCTGTTGATCTGGTTGCTATTTTGTCTAGCTGTTGATCTATCTTCAGAGTAGTGCTTTGATTAGTGAGTACACATTTCAAGCTGCCTTTTTTATACTTAATAAGCTTTTCTTTTTCAGATTGTTTTGGGTGTAAATTTTGATAATGCTAGGTCTAAAGATCATTTTTTATGTTGTCATAAGGAGGGTACTCTCTATGGACAACTAGCAGATGGCAAAAGAACTAGGGACGACAATAACATCAATTTGTAGACGTGTGTATACGTGACATGAAGACTCTGAACATAAACCCTGCAGCCTGGGAAGAAATAGCTGCAGGCCGTAATCTTTGGAAACACAATCTAAAGCTCCAACTCAAGCAAGAAGCGGACAGATTCATAGAAAACACGGCGAAAGAAAAGGAAACAAAAAAACATTTTTAGGGGCGCTGCAAAATCCATAGTCAACTGTCACTGACGGATGCTACAATAATAAACTATGTCTGATGAATGTTACTATAATCAACTATGACTAATGGAGGCTAGTATAATCATCTATGATTGACGGAGGCTACTATAATCAACTATGACTGACGAAGGCTACTGTAACCAGCAATGATTGATGGACGCTAGTATAATCAACTATGACTGATGGTGGCTACTATAAATATATGGGTGTGTATCAACTATAATTGACGAAGCCTACTATAATCAACTGTAACTGACGGAAGCTACCTTCTTCTTCTTTCTCTTTTCTCTTTTCACTGATACCTAAAAGGTGTCGTGGTTTATATCATTTGTCGTTCTTGAGCTGCTAGAACTGTCTGAATTAGTGATTTTCCTTTGTTGTTAAATGTCTCTGTCACTGCATCTATCCATCTTCTTCTGGGTCTTCCTCTCGGTCTTTTTCCATGCATTCTCGAGAAGAACACCCTTGATGGTGATTGGTGAGGATTCATTCTGACCAGTTGTCCAAACCATTTAAGTTGTTGTTGCTCTATATATTCTTGGCATGGTTGAATCAGTATTGACTGACAAAAATAACATATAAATAATATTAGTTAGAACTAAGACTTTTGTGGAAACGTTGTGGTTTGTCTTGTCTTTCTGTTAGTTTATCTGCTCCATCCCATTTTATGTTTACGATTCAACAAGAGAGAACAACCCAAAAGGAATGTTCCCGGCAGAGATATGTCTGCTCAGTAATCTTGTATGTGATTTCTTCCTTAGTACTAACTGCTTGCCTCAAGGATATACAGGATAACCTCGTCTTACGTTGATCTGTTATCTCCAACGCAAGTTCTCTTCATGGATTAGCAGGTACATGAGAAGACACTAGATCCGACAGATAACATTTTTAAAACATTAGAGCCAAATAGCACAGATTATACGGTTTGAGTCGCACGATACAAATAGTTCAGCAAAAAATGTCGAGGAGATGTCGAGGGATTTAAAAATCGTGTGGTGTATATTGTTCAGCAGTAACGCATGTGGATATGTTTAAACACCCGCAACTTCCTTCAACCGTTGGCTTCCTTTGCTGCATATTTTAACTATCCCATATGTGCCCAACCTCATAAAATATGACAAAATTGACAAAGCGGCGGAAACCATGTAGATATTTAGCACTGGGATAGAAAGAGAGAGTTGGGGTAATTTTATGCTATAAAGTTAAATAAGCATTTTTACATACATGCCTAAATTAACAAAAGAAAAAAAAAATAAATTCGGAGATACATTGTTAAATATACATATATATATATATATATATATATATATATATATATATATATATATATATATGTGACTTTCTATGGATAGGTAGTATACATATTACATATATATATATATATATATATATATATATATATATATGGGTGTGTGTGTGTGTTCATAATATAATGCACACATACTTAAATACTACCTAAATCCTCATCATCATCAAGTTCCGGGCCTGCTGGCGTAGGTGATCATGTTTCTCCACAACTTTCGATCTCGGCAGTTATTTATCATTTCCTGTTGTTGACCTTCTTCCAAGCCATTCTCTTAAGCTGTCTGTTACTTTTTCTCTTTCCTTCCCTCTATCTCTTCGTCCCTCAATTTGTCCACTTGTTACAATATATTCCAGTTGTTCTCTTCTCATTACATGGCCAAAAAATTATGATTGTTTCTTCCTAATATTGGAAATTAGCTCTCTTTTTGCTTTGGCCTCTTTCACAACGTTTTCATTACTCTTCTTAGCTTTCCATGGTATTCTCAACATTCTTCTGTAAAAAAAACATTTCTACATTTAATACCTAAATACACACATAAATACACACATAAATAAATACATACACGCATACACACGCACCTACCTACCAACTTAACTGCATGCATGCAGACACAGCTATATACCTACCTAACTGCATGCATGCAGACATAGCTATATTCTTACCTAACAACGTATATATATATATATATACCTACCTACCTATCTAACAACATACATACATACAGTATTATTATTTATAGCGTAAAAGTTAGTTAGTTAGTTAGTTAGTTAGTTAGTTATTTAGTTATTTAGTTAGTTAGTTAGTTAGTTAGTTAGTTATTTAGTTAGTTAGTTAGTTAGTTAGTTAGTTAGTTAGTTAGTTAGTTAGTTAGTTAGTTAGTTAGTTAGTTAGTTAGTTAGTTAGTTAGTTAGTTAGTTAGTTAGTTAGTTAGTTAGTTAGTTAGTTAGTTAGTTAGTTAGTTAGTTAGTTAGTTAGTTAGTTAGTTAGTTAGTTAGTTAGTTAGTTAGTTAGTTAGTTAGTTAGTTAGTTAGTTAGTTAGTTAGTTAGTTAGTTAGTTAGTTAGTTAGTTAGTTAGTTAGTTAGTTAGTTAGTTAGTTAGTTAGTTAGTTAGTTAGTTAGTTAGTAGTTAGTTAGTTAGTTAGTTAGTTGGTTGGTTGGTTAGTTAGTTAGTTAGTTAGTCAATCAGTTAATTAGTTATTTAGTTAGTTAGTTAGTTAGTTAGTTAGTTAGTTAGTTAGTTAGTCAGTCAGTCAGTCATTTAGTTAGTTAGTTAGTTAGCTAGCTAGCTAGCTAGTTATCTAGTTAGTTAGTTAGTTAATTAGTTAGTTAGTAAGTTAGTTAGTTAGTTAGTTAGTTATTTAGTTAGTTAGTTAGTTAGTTAGTTGGTTGGTTAGTTAGTTAGTTAGTTAGTTAGTCAATCAGTTAATTAGTTATTTAGTTAGTTAGTTAGTTAGCTAGCTAGCTAGCTAGTTATCTAGTTAGTTAGTTAGTTATCTAGTTAGTTAGTAAGTTAGTTAATTAGTTAGTTAGTAAGTTAGCTAATTAGTTAGTTAGTTAGTTATTTAGTTTGTTAGTTAGTTATTTAGTTAGTTAGTTAATTAGTTATTTAGTTAGTTAATTAGTAAGTTAGTTAGTTAGTTAGTTAGTTATTTAGTTAGTTAGTTAGTTAGTTAGTTAGTTAGTTAGTTAGTTAGTTAGTTAGTTAGTTAGTTAGTTAGTTAGTTAGTTAGTTAGTTAGTTAGTTTAGTTAGTTAGTTAGTTAGTTAGTTAGTTAGTTAGTTAGTTAGTTAGTTAGTTAGTTAGTTAGTTAGTTAGTTAGTTAGTTAGTTAGTTAGTTAGTTAGTTAGTTAGTTAGTTAGTTAGTTAGTTAGTTAGTTAGTTAGTCAGTTAGTCAGTTAGTCAGTCGGTCAGTCAGTCAGTCAGTCAGTCAGTCAGTCAGTCAGTCAGTCAGTCAGTCAGTCAGTCAGTCTTCAATTTATCCTCATCGGACACCAAACAATTACCCACAAACGCTCAGATCTCCTCTCCATCAAATCTCGTAACTCTCCGGAATTTAGGCGATATCCCTCTAGACTATCTTGACGATCCTGAAATCGCAACAGTGCTGCAGATTCATCGCAATACCAACCACAGGTGACGTTATGTATCGATATATAACACCGACACACTTGAAATATCTGGGAACAGCTTTCTCTGAAGATGGTAACATTGATAAAGAAATAGATATACGACGCTTAATACTCAACTATGGGGCTAAAGAACAACTAAGATCAACAAGAACTAGGAAAGGCTCAATCATTGGAGCTAAGAAACAAGAACTACAGGAACTAGGGAAGACTCAATCATTCGAGCTTAGAAACAAGAACTAAAAGAACTAGGGAAGACTCAATCATTGGAGCTAAGAACAAGAACTACAAGAACTAGGGAAGACTCAATCATTGGAGCTAAGAAACAAGAACTACAGGAACTAGGGAAGACTCAGTCATTGGAGCTAAGAAACAAGAACTACAGGAACTAGGGAAGACTCAGTCATTGGAGCTAAGAAACAAGAACTATAGGAACTAGGGAAGACTCAACCATTGGAGCTAAGAAGCAAGAACTACAGGAACTATAGAAGACTCAATCATTGGAGCTAAGAAACAAGATCTACAGGAACTATGGAAGACTCAACCATGGCCCTAAGATGAAAGATCTGGAAGAACTAGCAACAAACTGTCAATAATGAAGTGCCATGAATTTTGCCTCATTAATTCTGCCCGAGAGGAACTAATAACTAAATGATACTTGTTTCAACCAAAAGCCGTCGTTGTTTGTTAAATTACGTTATTTGATCGCTTTTCGATTTTCCAGGAAAGAAAACTAATTTTCTTTTCTTTGTATTACTGATTGATAATGTATCATAATGAATACATATTGTACATGCGCAACAGCATATTGGAATCTCAATTTATGTTGGACATGCGATTCATCTTTGACTGCTAGTGTGGCTTCCATGACTGCTAGTGTGGCTTCCATGACTGCTAATGTGGCTTCAAGGACAGCTAATGTGGTTTCCATGACTGCTAGTGTGACTTCAATGACAGCTAATGTGGTTTCCATGACTGCTAGCTAGTGTGGCTTCAATGACAGCTAATATGGTTTCCATGACTGCTAGTGGGACTTCAATGATAGCTAATGTTGTTTCCATGACTGCTAGTGTGGCTTCAATGACAGCTAATATGGTTTCCATGACTGCTAGTGGGACTTCAATGATAGCTAATGTTGTTTCCATGACTGCTAGTGTGGCTTCAATGACAGCTAATATGGTTTCCATGACTGCTAGTGGGACTTCAATGATAGCTAATGTTGTTTCCATGACTGCTAGTGTGGCTTCAATGACAGCTAATATGGTTTCCATGACTGCTAATGTGACTTCAATGACAGCTAATATGATTTCCATGACTGCTAATGTGGCTTCAATGACAGCTAATATGGTTTCCATGACTGCTAGTGTGACTTCAATGACAGCTAATGTGGTTTCCATGACTGCTAGTGTGGCTTCAATGACAGCTAATATGGTTTCCATGACTGCTAATGTGACTTCAATGACAGCTAATATGATTTCCATGACTGCTAATGTGGCTTCAATGACAGCTAATATGGTTTCCATGACTGCTAGCTAGTGTGGCTTCAATGACAGCTAATATGGTTTCCATGACTGCTAGTGTGACTTCAATGACAGCTAATATGGTTTCCATGACTGCTAGTGCGACTTCAATGACAGCTAATATGGTTTCCATGACTGCTAGCTAGTGTGGCTTCAATGACAGCTAATATGGTTTCCATGACTTCTAGCTAATGTGGCTTCAATGACAGCTAATATGGTTTCCATGACTGCTAGTGTGACTTCAATGACAGCTAATATGGTTTAAATGACTGCTAGTGTGGCTTCAGTGACGGCTAATATGGTTTCCATGACTGCTAGCTAGTGTGGCTTCAATGACAGCTAATATGGTTTCCATGACTGCTAGCTAATGTGGCTTCAATGACAGCTAATGTGGTTTCCATGACTGCTAGTGTGGCTTCAATGACAGCTAATATGGTTTAAATGACTGCTAGTGTGGCTTCAGTGACGGCTAATATGGTTTGCATGACTGATAGTGTGGCTTCAATGACAGCTAATATAGTTTCCATGACTGCTAGTGTGACTTCAATGACAGCTAATATAGTTTCCATGACTGCTAGTGTGACTTCAATGACAGCTAATATGGTTTCCATGACTGCTAGTGTGACTTCAATGACAGCTAATATGGTTTCCATGACTGATAGTGTGGCTTCAATGACAGCTAATGTGGTTTCCATGACTGCTAGCTAGTGTGGCTTCAATGACAGAATATGGTTTCCATGACTGATAGCTAGTGTGGCTTCAATGACAGCTAATATGGTTTCCATGACTGCTAGTGTGACTTCAATGACAGCTAATATGGTTTCCACGACTGCTAGTGTGACTTCAATGACAGCTAATATGGTTTCCACGACTGCTAGTGTGACTTCAATGACAGCTAATATGGTTTCCATGACTGCTAGTGTGACTTCAATGACAGCTAATATGGTTTCCACGACTGCTAGTGTGACTTCAATGACAGCTAATATGGTTTCCACGACTGCTAGTGTGACTTCAATGACAGCTAATATGGTTTCCATGACTGCTAGTGTGGCTTCAATGACAGCTAATATGTTTTCCATGACTGCTAGCTAGTGTGGCTTCAATGACAGCTAATGTGGTTTCCATGACTGCTAGTGTGGCTTCAATGACAGCTAATATGGTTTCCATGACTTCTAGCTAGTGTGGCTTCAATGACAGCTAATGTGGTTTCCATGACTGCTAGTGTGGCTTCAATGACAGCTAATATGTTTTCCATGACTGCTAGCTAGTGTGGCTTCAATGACAGCTAATGTGGTTTCCATGACTGCTAGTGTGGCTTCAATGACAGCTAATATGGTTTCCATGACTTCTAGCTAGTGTGGCTTCAATGACAGCTAATATGGTTTCCATGACTGCTAGTGTGACTTCAATGACAGCTAATATGGTTTCCACGACTGCTAGTGTGACTTCAATGACAGCTAATATGGTTTCCACGACTGCTAGTGTGACTTCAATGACAGCTAATATGGTTTCCATGACTGCTAATGTGGCTTCAATGACAGCTAATATGTTTTCCATGACTGCTAGCTAGTGTGGCTTCAATGACAGCTAATGTGGTTTCCATGACTGCTAGTGTGGCTTCAATGACAGCTAATATGGTTTCCATGACTTCTAGCTAGTGTGGCTTCAATGACAGCTAATATGGTTTCCATGACTGCTGGCTAGTGTGGCTTCAATGACGGCTAATATGGTTTCCATGACAGCGAATGTGGCTCGAATGACAGCTAATTTGTTTCAATGACAGCTAACGTGGTTCCCATGACTGCTAATGTGGCTCCAATGACAGCTAATGTGGTTCCCATGACAGCTAATGTGGCTCCAATGACAGCTAACGTGGTTCCCATGACTGCTAATGTGGCTCCAATGACAGCTAATGTGGCTCCAATGACAGCTAACGTGGTTCCCATGACTGCTAATGTGGCTCCAATGACAGCTAACGTGGTTCCCATGACAGCTAACGTGGTTCCCATGACCGTTAACGTGGCTCAAATGACAGCTAATGTTGCTCCCATAACCGCTAATGTGGCGTCAATGACTGTTAATGTGACGCCCAAGATTGCTAATGTGGCAGCCATTAATGCTAATGTGACTCGCATGACTGCTTATATGGCTGCTATGACTGCTAATGTGACTCCCATGAGTTATAATATGGCTCCCATAACTACTAATGTGACTATCATGAGTGCTAATGGGGCCCCCCTTCCTGCAGTTTTTTTGTCTTTATTAGTCATTCTCTTTATTTCTGTGTGCATTCCTCTTAAATTTTGTTTACTTTCCATAGTTTCGACTTCTAGACATCTTTGGTTGAGCCAGTCTTCTTTTGCCTTTTTGCACATTTTTCGTATTTCATTATCAATTTCCTTGTATCTGGCAGTGTTCTTCGCTTGTCTTCTCTCTTCCATTTTTTCTAAAATGTTGTCAGTTATACATTTTTGTTTTTTGTTACTTTCCTTTTTGGGTAAGGTGATGCAGGATTCTTGTATGCTGTTTTTTATGCATTGACATTTGGTTGTGACTTTTTCTTCAGGATTTTCTCTTCTGTACTGCTCAATCCCTTCTTCTAGCAGCTTCTGATGTGTTCTTTACTTGTACAGTACAAGTTTCTTTTACATCTTTCTGATTTAACGCTATTATATCTATTGGTGTTGCTGAATTAGTATTTAGTTTCTTTCTCTTTAATTTGATTTTCATTTTAATCATTACAGGACTGTGATCTGAATTAATATCTGCTCCTGGGTAGATTTTGGCTTTCTTGACGCTGTTCCAGAATCTGTCTTTTATCATTATATAATAATATAATTTTTACCGGAGTAATTAATCGGTTGTGATATTGCTATTGTGATATTGTGGTATTGATATTCCTGTTTAGTGAAATAGTAGTAATTAATTGGTATTGATATTCCTGTTTAGTGAGCTAGTAGTAACTAATTCGTATTGATTTTGCTGTTTAATGAACTAATAGTAAATAAATGGTATTGACATTGCTGTTTAGTGAACTAATAGTAAATAATTGGTATTGATATTGCTGTTTAGTGAACTAATAGTAAATAATTGTTATTGATATTGCTGTTTAGTGAACTAATAGTAAATAATTGTTATTGATATTGCTGTTTAGTGAACTAATAGTAAATAATTGTTATTGATATTGCTGTTTAGTGAACTAATAGTAAATAATTGGTTTTGATATTGTTGTTTAGTGAACTAATAGTAAATAATTGGTATTGGTATTGATGTTTAGTGAACTAGTAGTAATTAATTGGTTGTGATATTGCTGTTCAGTGAACTAGTAGTAATTAATCGGTAGTGATGTTGCTGTTCAGTGAACTAGTAGTAATTAATTGATAGTGATATTGCTGTTCAGTGAACTAGTAATTAATCGGTAGTGATATTACTGTTTAATGAACTAGTAATTAATCGGTATTGATATTGCTGCACAATGAACTAGTAATAAATCGGTAGTGATATTGCTGTTCAGTGAACTAGTAATTAATCGGTAGTGACATAGATGTTTAATGAATTAGTAATTAATCGGTAGTGACATTACTGTTCAGTGAACTAGTAATTAATCGGTAGTGACATAGATGTTTAATGAACTAGTAATAAATCGGTAGTGATATTACTGTTCAGTGAACTAGTAATAAATCGGTAGTGATATTACTGTTCAGTGAACTAGTAATAAATCGGTAGTGATATTACTGTTCAGTGAACTAGTAATAAATCGGTAGTGATATTGCTGTTCAGTTAACTAGTAATCATCATCACAAAGTGGTGCTACCAATGCCAGTCCTGGTCCCTAAATGCAAGAACAACAAGAAAATAACCTTCGATGTGATGAAATGTGTTAGATGAATGACATGAAACAGTCTGAGAGGTGAGATCAGAAATGAAGAACTGAGAGAATAAAAGCTGGGAATAACCGTGACATTGAATATATAAAGAAAAAACAGATAAAATGGTTTGTTCACGTGACAAGACAGAAAAATTTAAAAAAACACAACACAACGGGCCTTCAATAAACGTTTGCGAGAACACCAGACCCAATGGCCAACCACGAAAAAAGATGGATTGACGGAATATTAGAAACACTAGGAACCATAACAGCAGCAGAGGTGAACAGAAGAGCAAAAGACCACAAATTATATCTACCCTCGACGCTGAAAGGTAAATGAGGAAAGAAAGAAGATAAAGGAGAAGAAGAAAAAAGAAGAAGAAGAAGGAAAAGGAGAAGAAGAAGGAAAAGGAGAAGAAGAAGGAAAAGGAGAAGAAGAAGGAAAAGGAGGAGAAGAAGGAAAAGGAGAAGAAGAAGGAAAAGGAGAAGAAGAAAGAAAAGGAGAAGAAGAAGGAAAAGGAGAAGAAGAAGGAAAAGGAGAAGAAGAAGAAGAAAAATGAACTAGTAATTAGTCGATAGTGATATTGCTGTTCAGTGAACTAGTAATTAACTGGTAGCGATATTGCTATACAATGAACTAGTAATTAACGCCACCATGGTAGCCGTGGCAAATTTCAGTCCATAAATAATGTCACGGAATTCACCGGAAACTTCATCACAAAGCACAGCAGCAGCACAGAAGAAGTACAAACAAAATGGGAGTTTCAACAAATGCTAACCAAAGGGGAGCAATAAAAATGATAAGGCTACTCGCATTCCAGACAGATGCCATTATTCATGATTCCAGGAAGCCAAACTGGCCGATCAAGAATAAACTGACAAACTGCATGACGGTTGAAGTAGAAATAGATTTTAGTCCTAGCCGTGTTTACTACATTGTAATTAGCTTTATTGATTTATAGCCTAGTGATTTTTATAAAAACATTTATGTGTTTTCCCTTGTTTGTTTTCTTCAGATCTCTTCTGTGTATAAGTTGAAGTGTTTAGCGTATATTTCTAGTAGTGGAGTGCTGTAAGTACCGAGGTTGATCTCCTTCATTAATTAGTACCACTTTTCTTGCAATGTAATGGGCGTCTCATTTTGGAAGATTACTAGTATTTTTATGAGCTTCAAACCTAATTACAACTGAAAGAAATAGAGAGAGAGAGAGAGAGAGAGAGAGAGAGAGAGAGAGAGAGAAAGACAGAGAGAGAGAAAGAAAGAAAGAAATTGTATTTGATTACAGCCGTAGAACTCACTCATCATCATGATGTGCCATACCGGTTGGCGTAATCGATCATGTTCCTCCACAATCTTTTATCTACAGTGCATCGTGTCAGTTCTGCTGTTGACTATTTTCCATGCCATGACACCAAGCTATCCAGTATTTTCTCTCTTTGTCGTCCGCGATCTCTCTTTCCTGTTATTTTGCCAGTTGTAACCAAGTATTCCAACTTTCCTCTTCTCATGGTGTACTCGAAAAATGTTGATTGTTTCTTATATAGCACCGATGAACTCTCTTTCTCATTTTCATTGACATAGATTTGTTGCATAAGATATTTTTCATTTTCTGAAATGCTATTTTGGCCTGAGCTGTTCTGCTTTTTATTTCTGTGGTGCATCTCCCATCTGATGTAATTATTGTGCCCAAGTACTTGAAACGTTGCACTTGTTTCAGATTTGTCTCGTTTATTTTTATGCTGCATGATGGTATTGATTGTTTCTTCGATATAACCATTACTTCTGTTTTCTTACTATTCAGACTGAGACCTTTCTTGTTGCTTTCTTCTACTATTATGTCTATCATTTCTTGTAGTTCGTTCTCTGTCTCTGCTATTAAGACTGTGTCATCCGCATATCGCAAATTATTTATGTTGTGACCGTTGACTTCAATTCCTTTTTTGTTTAGAACTCACTAAATGATCTTAAATAAAGTCAATAATCTCTGCCTGGCTACTTGTGACAGATCATGTAAACTAGAGCTGACAAAGACCATCTACTTTATATGCAGGCCTATGTGAGGATCACGAAAACAATTTAACTAGTCTGGACATGCGAATAAGGAAAGCAAGCATGTACTAACAAAAACATCACTGGAGTCGGATGTATTGAGCCGAAAGTCACACGCAAATGTGACAGATCCCACAAGACAACGAAGAATACGTCCATTAACCCACCCCTTTCGAACTGGACATGGCAGTAGGGAACGACGAGCAGAATTAGCAAACGGTGCCTACTATTCTAGCAGCAGAAACACTGGTTGTTAGTTCGTTCACAAATCCGTGCCCACATATTTTATTAATTATCTCGGAAACTGTTTGATGAATTTCTGTAATTTTTTTTCATGAAATCTTATTTTTTCACCGACCTTAAGATTTTATAAGATTTAAGTACACAGATAGTCTGAATTTTGAACAAATCGTTTTCTGTTACATAATTTTAGGAATATATCAAAATGTGTGCTCTATGCATTCGATTTTAGTGTAAAATGCTTTAATTTTCTAACGATGCTAGTCAGAGGCGTATTCCTTATCACATTGAAGAGGGTCGCATTTTTTTATTTGATTTTATATCTCCGTCATAGAGATAGGTAATTGCAAAAGTGCCTGTACAATAAGACAGTTAACTTTTGAATAGTGATGCATTTACACGTTAAACCTTTCATGATTATCAAAATCAAGTAGTCGCTTCACAACAGCTTACAAATTATCACATGCAAAGGAATATACATTAATAGTAATATTTTGTCAAAATACGCTTCTGAACCTACTTAACAAGAAATCTGAAATGACAAAAGTGACACGTCTTTCAAAATCACGTTCAGTAAGTGCGAGCAAGTGCTAAGATTGTGTAGATAAACACGTTCAGTAAGTGCGAGCAGTGCCAATATTGTGTACATAAACACGTCCACTAAGTGCGAGCAAGTGCTAAGAGTGTGTGGATAAACACGTCCACTAAGTGCGATCAAGTGCTAAGAGTGTGTGGATAAACACGTCCACTAAGTGCGATCAAGTGCTAAGAGTGTGTGGATAAACACGTCCACTAAGTGCGATCAAGTGCTAAGAGTGTGTGGATAAACACGTCCACTAAGTGCGATCAAGTGCTAAGAGTGTGTAGATAAACACGTCCACTAAGTGCGATCAAGTGCTAAGAGTGTGTGGATAAACACGTCCACTAAGTGCGATCAAGTGCTAAGAGTGTGTGGATAAACACGTCCACTAAGTGCGATCAAGTGCTAAGAGTGTGTGGATAAACACGTCCACTAAGTGCGATCAAGTGCTAAGAGTGTGTAGATAAACACGTCCACTAAGTGCGATCAAGTGCTAAGAGTGTGTGGATAAACACGTCCACTAAGTGCGATCAAGTGCTAAGAGTGTGTGGATAAACACGTCCACTAAGTGCGAGCAGTGCCAATATTGTGTACATAAACACGTCCACTAAGTGCGATCAAGTGCTAAGAGTGTGTGGATAAACACGTCCACTAAGTGCGATCAAGTGCTAAGAGTGTGTGGATAAACACGTCCACTAAGTGCGATCAAGTGCTAAGAGTGTGTAGATAAACACGTCCACTAAGTGCGATCAAGTGCTAAGAGTGTGTGGATAAACACGTCCACTAAGTGCGAGCAGTGCCAATATTGTGTACATAAACACGTCCACTAAGTGCGAGCAAGTGCTAAGATTGAGTGGATAAACACGTTCAGTAAGTGCGAGCAGTGCCAATATTGTGTACATAAACACGTCCACTAAGTGCGAGCAAGTGCTAAGAGTGTGTGGATAAACACGGGACATTTTGCCTTTTTAAATGAGAATGTTGATTACAACATATGTGGGTATTATTCTTCTACCTTTCAGCTCCCAGTGGAGCATAGGTCTTCAACAAACACTTTCCAAGTCATTATGTTTTTTGCCATTCTTTTAAGATCATTCCATGTCTTCCCCATCATCTTCATCTCTGCTTCTATCTGTCTTCATCATGAATTTCTTTGGTCTTCCTCTTTGTCTTTTCCCCTGGGGATTCCAAAAAAGGGCCTGTTGTGTAATACTCTCAGTTGGCTTCCGTAGTGTGTGCCCTATCAAACGCCATCGTCTTCGCTGTATCTCTTTATCCGCTGGTATTTGACTGGTACATTACTATAACTCTATGTTAGTGATTTTGTCCTGCCATGTCCATCCTTTTATTCTGCGTAAGCATCCATTAATGAAAGTCTGTATCTTCGTGATTGTCAATTTTGTTGTTCTCCATGTTTCACAGCCATATAATATGACCGTATTTACTTACATTTGAGTTGAACATTTTTAATTTTGTATTTAACCTAATTTCTTTGGATTTCCATATATTTCCCAGTGCAATGAGAGCTCCTCTTGTTTTTTATATCCTTATTTTAGTATCATTTTCTGTTCCTCCCTCTTTATCTATATATACAGCCCAGATATGTGTAAGATTGAACGTCTAGTAGAGGTATTTTTCCTAGTTTTATTTGGTTATTGCAAACTGTATTAATTCTCATAATGTTGGTCTTATCTCTATTATTCTTCAGTCCTAGCTGTTGTGATCTCTCATCAAGTATGCTCATTTTATCCTGCATCTGTTGATGGCTGTGTGATAGGAGAGCTATGTCATCAGCAAAGTCTAAATCATCAAGTTGTTTGGTCAGTGACCACTGGATCCCATTTCTGTTATTTTGAGTTATTTTCATAATCCAATCTATGGCCAGTAGAAAGAGAAATGGAGACAGAAGGCATCTCTGTCTTACTCCTGTTCTTATTTCAGATGCTTCTGTAATCTGTCCTTCATGCACCACACTACATTTCGTTCCTTCATACATTGTTTTTATCAGGTTAATAAACTTTATGGGGATTCCGTAATGACTCAGCAACTTCCAAAGCATTCTTTTGTCTAAACTATCAAATGCCTTTTCGTAATCTATGAATCAAATATAAAGTGGGGATTTTAGTTCTAAACTTTGTTCAACTATTATACGTAGAGTAGTTATTTGATCAGCACATGATCTGTTCTTCCTAAAACCTGCTTGTTCATCTCTCAAATGTTTCTCTATGGCCTCTTTTAGTCTCTCCATAATGATTCTGCTTAATATTTTTCCTGGCACTGATAGTAGCATAATTCCCCTATAATTTGTGCACTCCTGTAAACTTCCTTTCTTTGGTAGTTTGATCATATAACCTTCTCTCCAGTCTTTAGGTATTTCTTCCCTCTCCCAAATTTTATCCAATAGATTATGTAACATCTTGGTAGAGGTGTTAATATCTGCTTTGATGGCTTCCGAAGGAATTTCATCTGGTCCTGTGGCTTTACCATTTTTTAATAGTTTGATGGCTTTCATTGTTTCGTCCTTGCTTGGTTTTCCGCAGTTAACGTGTAACTCTTCTCTGCTGGTAGTATATCTGGAGGATTATTTGAGCCGGGTCTGTTCGAAAGTTCTTCAAAGTGTTCTTTCCATCACTCCATTTGTTCCCTTATATTACTAAGCAGATTTCCTTTCTTATCTTTAATAAAGGCATTGATCTGTTTGTATTTTCCACTTAATTTCTGTGTGCTGTTGTATGTGGGTATTGTAAACTCCTAAAAATTAGGACAACCAAGAAAATCATATTTTTATATACCTCAAAAAAAAAAAAAAAATCTTTCCTAAATGCATGACAGTATGGAAAGAATCAGGGTTAAGGTCTGTGAAAAAAATAAGATTTCATTTTTAAAAATTACTGAAATTCATCAAACAGTATCCGAGATAATTGATAAACTCTGTGGGCACGAATTTCTGAACGAACTATAGTAATCTACACTATTTAAGGCACTCGTTCCGGATCAACGGCTCCGTGGTTCGCCCATTCTTATAAAATAAAATAAGATGGCATGGGGCAGCTAAACTAAAAGACAGACGAGACAAACTACAGCGTTTCAACAAAAGCCTTCATCAGTTCTAATACCATTTCATGTTTATTTTATATGGTCTCTACATCTATACTCACTACTCCGTATGGTGTTTAATGTTTTGTACATTTGATATCTGTGTTTCTATTCACACATTCTAATATGTGTGCTTGGTTTTTCATAGAAAAATATGACGGTCTGGCGTTATACTGACCATAGAGAGCTCCTTTGGTCATTAAAAAGATGGGCACTAAGTTCATGTTCCTTAGATGTCGTAAGCCGTGGGGGTAGCCTCCTTTCTTTCCTAGGTTATGAGTCCATTCAAGCTAAATGTACCTGCCATAGTCATGCCATTAGATGTATTAAAGAATATTATCTCTGAGTGACTTCTCCATCTGTGAAAATGACTGGGTACATGTGGCAAGTGATCTCACCTCATGGAGAGCAAGTATAAGGAATGGTGAAACATCATTTGAGACTGTGCTAAGGCAAAACTTAGAAGAGAAAATACTCATGTAAAAGGATGGGAAGCCCTGTGGATCAGTGGGCCTGACTTGTTCATTCTGTGGCCGTGTGTGTTTGTCAAACATTGGTAGAATTAGCCACGAGAGAAGCTGTTCGACAAAAACAAAAATTCAAAAAATACTCGGTAACCTCCACAAGACCGTCTGACAAGACGAAAAGGGCCATATATCTATCTATCTATCTATCTATCTATCTATCTATCTATCTATCTATCTATCTATCTATCTATCTATCTATCTATCTATCTATCTATCTATCTATCTATCTATCTATCTATCTATCTATCTATCTATCTATCTATCTATCTATCTATCTATCTATCTATCTATCTATCTATCTATCTATCTATCTATCTATCTATCTATCTATCCATCCATCCATCCATCCATCCATCCATCCATCCATCCATCCATCCGTCCATCCGTCCGTCCGTCCGTCCGTCCGTCCGTCCGTCCGTCCGTCCGTCTGTCTGTCTGTCTGTCTATCTATCTATCTATCTATCTATCTATCTGTCTGTCTGTCTGTCTGTCTGTCTGTCTGTCTGCCTGTCTGTCTGTCTGTCCGTCTGTATGTCTCTCCGTCCTGCCAATCCGCCTATCTGTCGATTTATATCCGCCTATATATTGATTTATATCTGGAGACAAATAATAATAAATGAATATTATTATAGAGGGAAACTTCCGAGGCGATAATCAGTGAATCAATTCAGGGGAAGAGGTATGTTTACAGCACTCGGAAAAAATGACAAATAATCAACAACAGAAAAAAAATATGGACCAAGGCAGGATCGAACCCGTACTCAGTGGCATATCGCCAGAGTTTTAGTTAGCTGAGTGGCAGTGGTCCCTAGCGTTTGGCTTTTCGTGGCAAGGCGCTGTGCCACTGAGTACGGGTTCGATCCTGCCTTGATCCATATTTTTTTCTGTTGTTGATTATTTCTTATTTTTTCCGAGTGCTGTAAACATACCCCTGAATTGATTTATATCTGCCAGTCTGTCTGCCAGTCCGCCTATTTGTTTGTCTGTCTACATGTTGTTATGTCCTTTTATATTTGTATGTCTGTCTGTTTGTCTGTCTGTCTGTCTGTCTGTCCGTCTATCTGTCTGTCTGTCTATCCGTCTATCTGTCTGTCCGTCTATCTGTCTGTCGGTCTGTCTGTCCGTCTATCTGTCTGTCTGTCCGTCTATCTGTCTGTCTGTCCGTCTATCTGTCTGTCTGTCTGTCTGTCTGTCTGTCTGTCCGTCTATCTGTCTGTCTGTCTGTCCGTCTATCTGTCTGTCTGCCCGTCTGTCTTGTCTGTCTGTCTGTCTGACTATATATCTATAATAAATAGTATATCTATAATATACTGTTTTTCGAGCCGCATACGCCATATAAGGCAGACATTTTGGGACTCTCTATGTTCTATGGTCTCAGTTATAAATTGCCAGACCATGCACGAGACCAGCATTGTATCACGCCACACGTCCCTGCTGGGGAGCCACGATAGCTCAGTGGTTAGTGATAAGGACTACAAAGGACAAGAGGTAGGGTTCGATCCCAACCGATGGCTTCCGGGTTCACCCAGCCTTTAATGGGTACCGGATTTTTTTTCTGGGAAAGTAAAGCGGCACGGGCGTAATACCGATCACATTACCCCAAAAATCATGTGCCGAAGGTCTGTAAAATGTATGGTCACTAACACCTTATTCCCTATACGCCACTTGGCGTGACGGGGACACTTTACTACTTTTACACGTCCCTGCTCTGAGCGTACCCCTCAAGGTCGACCAGTGAGCTCATTCCCTCTGCTGTTGCCTCTCGCCTTAATGTTCTTTTAAAATGTTTTTTCCAGGTTGACTCTCTTTTATTTATGACACCCTGATTTGTATTCTTAAAGTACTTTAACTCTTGCAATTGCTAGATTAGTCTTTCCTCCCCCCAGTGCCTTCCCCCCCCCACCCCCCTTTAAAAATGGATGGTGTTACAGCAGTTAACTACACTCTCTTAGTCACATACCAGCGACTCATGAACAAATTAAGTCCCTGTCTAATCAGGGCGTAGTATATCACTGCTAGAGCAACACGGACACAAACAACTTTCTCTTTGTTGCCTCGTATTTGAAGCCTGGTTTCTTGTATCTTGAATGTGTTCATTCTTAGTCGCGTAAGACACCAGAGCGAGGCGTCAAGCCGGTCTTAATGAGACTGTGTCATAAATTCTCATTGGATGCTTGCCTACTGTCTCGTTTCCGAGATTGGCACTAATCTGAAGCACCCGCCATCTTAGTCCCTCACTTTCGGTAAGGCCAGAGGTCAAACTTCTACTGCGCATGAGCAAAATGAGAAGATTCACTGGAGTTTGTCACGAACGTCGATTTGCATGTGTTTAACTGTTCTGTTTAAAGCCAAAGTCCACTTCATTTTATTACTGTTTTTGTCTGTATAAAAGTGCAATATTAAATTTAGTTTGATTCGAAGATATGATTCTATCCATTCCAAAATGTCTGTTTCGGTTGTTCCTTTTTCTTCTATTTCTTCTTTCCTTCCATTCTGAAATCACCTCAGGTATGCTGATAACACACAAAAAGGGAGCTCTTAAAAAACATCAGAAAGAAGCAATCAACATTTTTCGGGCACATCATGAGAAGAGGAAAGTTGGAATACTTGGTTACAACTGGCAAAATAAAAGGAAAGAGAGATCGCGGGCGACAAAGAGAGAAAATACTGGACAGCTTGGTGTCACGGCATGGAAAACAGTCAACAATAGAACTGATACGATGCACTGTAGATAGAAGATTGTGGAAGGACATGATCGCCTACGCCAACCGGTATGGCACATGATGATGATGATGCTGATAACACGGGAACCGCGATAGCTCAGTGGTTAGTGAACTGGACTACAAAGGACAAGGGGTAGGGTTCGATTCCAACCGACGGCTTTCGGGTTCACCCAGCCTTAAATGGGTACCGGATTTTTTTTCTGGGAAAGTAAAGCAGCACGGGCGTAATACACACATTACCCCAAAAATCATGTGCCGAAGGTCTGTAAAATATAGGGTCACTAACACCATATTCCCTATACGCCACTTGGCGTGACGGGGGTACTTTACTTTTTTTACTATGCTGATAGCACAATTACTTAGTAAAATAAGCATTGCAGGCAAAAAATATGGATTAGAAATGAATGTAAAAACGGCCTCATCAAGGCCAGCTCCTTGTCGTGGGGATGGGGCTTAACAGTCACCAGGGATTGAAAACTAAGACTGTCCAGGCCTTCCTACAACCGAGCAAGACCACAGTCTGCTCTAGCAAGTTCAAGTGCTGAAGTCGGAGGCAACCAGCCAAAAGGCGCACGACAATCAGGATGCCACGCACTCAACGCAAATGGAAGTATGTCTATAACCGCAAATCGATATGGCACTCGCCCTGTGATGGGCACTCAGGCAGGTGCAGCGCCGGGTCCTCAGCCTCGAAAGGGCTCAACCTCTATTACTGGATGTCCTTCTCAACCGCTCTGTGGAGTCAGGGGGCGAGAGAATAGAGCTACTGGCCAATCCAAAATAAGACCACTAAAAATAATGCACTGGAATGCTGAAGGCATCAACAGCAAAAGAGATGGGTACAGTAAAAAGATAGAATTAGAAAATATCCTGCATGAAGAACAAATAAGCATATGCTGTTTGCAGGAAACCCATCTAAACAACGACATAGCCTTGAAGATTAGGGGATACCAGTGCTACCGATCTGACAGAATAAATAGACAAAAGGGCGGAATACTGACTCTTGTAAGGAACAACATTAATGCATGTCAGATTGAAGTGTATATGGATGGGGCGGAATATCAAATACTGCACCTCAGGACAGGAAATACAGACTTCCATCTACTTAACTACTGCTGTCCGAGTGACCGCCCACTAGCACTAGACACAATTACATTAAAAGAAAGAATAATTGTATGTGGAGACTTTAACAGCCACTCACAGAGCTGGGGCTATGAACATATGGACAAGAGAGGTGAAGAGCTTGAAAATTGGCAGGATGACAATGGGCTTATACTATTAAACCAGGCAACAGATCCACCAACATTCTACTCCAGATCATGGCATACCACATCTACACCAGACCTTGCTTTCCATTCACCAGACCTGGATTGGAATATCACACGAATTGTTGGGAAACAACTTGGAGGCAGCGACCACCGACCAGTCTTTTTAGTGGTACAAAATAAGGCCATCAGGGAGAGCAGCACTCTCTCCAGATGGAATTACAAAAAGGCAGACTGGAAAATGTATCAACACTACACCAGTGTACTGACTAAAGATATAAATACAGATAGAGACATCAACAAAATAGTTGATGAATTCAGTAGACTAATAATACAAGCTGCCAGTGGAACAATACCTAGAGGGGCACGGAAACACTACAAACCATACTGGAGTAGTGAGCTAGAGCAACTGCACAATGACATGGAAACATCTCGAAAGCAAGCAGAAAATAACCCTTGCCAAGAACACCACAACAACTACCAGCATGCTAAAGCCAAATTTCAACGGGCTAAACTACAAGCCAGACGGAGAAGCTGGAAAGAGAAAACAGAGTCCTTGAATCTTGAACGAGACACAAGAAAAGTGTGGAAGCTTGTAAAACAGCTAAATGATGAGGGTACAGAAAGGAACACCAAAATTACACTGAAGAAGGATGGAAACATTCTAACAGGTAAACATGCAGCAAATTACTTTGCAGACTCCTTTGCAAATGACAATAATATTGAAATTAGCCTAGAAAAACGACAAGAGACCCGTTTAAAACAACAAAATGCAAGACAAGAAGAGACCACACATGAAGTAATGGAAACACCCATTACACAAAGAGAGCTAGAGCTGGCAATATCCAAATTAAAAATGAAAAAGTCACCAGGCAATGATGGAGTGTCCAATGAAATGATTAAGAACTTGGGAACTGCAGCTAAAGCAAAACTACTGCAGATCTACAACATTTGCTGGATCACAGGTAGAGTGCCACAGGCATGGAGAGAAGCAATTATGATACCATTACTAAAGCCAGGAAAAGATGGTTCAATGACATCCAGCTATAGACCAATCAGCCTTACAAGCTGTTTGTGTAAAACAATGGAACGTATAATCAATCTCAGACTGCAGTGGTACCTGGAAAGTGAAAATCTCCTTGTCCCACAACAAGCAGGCTTTAGACAGTGTTACTCTACCGAAGATCAGGCAACCTATCTTTCCCAGGAAATTGAAGATGCGTTTCAAGAAAAGAAACTGGTACTAGCAGCATGGATAGACCTAAAGAAAGCATTTGATAAGGTATGGAAGGAAGGGCTTTTGAAGAAACTGAGAAATTATGGAGTAAATGGCAGGATGCACAAATGGGTCAAAGCATACCTGCATAACAGGAGAGCCAGAGTGCAACTGGATGGTCTTAAGAGTAAGAAGGTCTTATTGCGCCAGGGCGTTCCACAAGGATGGGTACTATCTCCAACACTTTTTCTGATCTACATCAATGACCTAGTTACTGAACTACCACATGGCATCAAAGTGGCAATGTATGCAGATGACTTGGTAATGTGGTGCACAGAGGAGTATGCAACAGTGGCCTCCAAATTGCTACAAAGAGCTATGAATGCACTGAATTCATGGACAAATAGATGGTGTATCAGCATCAATACAGACAAATGCAGTACTACACTTTTCACACTCTCCCCAAAACAAAAAGCAGGAGCCATCTACATAAACAATGAGCCTGTGAAAGAAGACATACAAGCTACATATCTCGGAGTTACATTTGATAACAAACTATCTTGGAAACAGCAGATAAATAAGGCAACCCAAAAAGCAAGGAGGAAATTGGCTATTCTAAGAAAGTTGTGTGGAACCACATGGGGTGCGAGTGGGAAAATACTCAGTAAAGTTTACCAACAGAGTATACGCCCACATTTAGAATATGGATCATCCGCATGGTGCTCAGCATCAAACACCACATTGCAAGAACTGGATAAAGTACAAAACCAGGCACTTAGGGTCATCACAGGAGCAATGAAATCAACACCAATATTGGAGATGGAGAAATTGTGGAGGATACCAGCACTGAGAGAACGGAGAGACACAAAGGTGCTGATACAGGCAGAAAAATGTGTATGCATGCCGAGACATCCAATGAAGGACAGATTCCAAAATCTTGCATTGGGACGACTTAAGAGAAGCAGCTTTATCCACCAAGCCAAGCGTATTAGTAGACAAACACCAGACATGCCAAGAGTTGTTAAACCCCTTCTGCCCATACCAGAACAGACTCCCTGGACAGATGAATCAGGATTATCAGTTCAAATACGGACAGAAGTGAAAGGAATAGTTGACAAAGAGGAACAAAATAGTCTACAGCGAAAAACAATAACTCTCAGTTTCCTGGATGAAGAATACCCACAAGACCTATGGATCCGTGTGTACACAGATGGATCAGCACAGAATGCAGTAAAGAATGGGGGAGCAGGTGCATATATAGAGTACCCAAATAACACTAGGGATATGAATAAAATAGCAACAGGGAAATATTGTCACAATTATGATGCAGAAATACAAGCAATAAAGTTGGCAATAGAAAAACTGCTGAACAGTAATCTTAGCCCACAGCCTGTAGTGTTTTTGACAGATGCAAGATCAGTGCTCCAGGCACTACAATCCAGAAAATTACCACATCTGCAGACCTTATTGACTGAACTCTGCAAGCACCACAGGGTTGCCTTGCAGTGGATCCCGTCTCACTGTGGAATACCAGGAAATGAGAAAGCAGATCAGTTGGCAAAGGAAGGTTCAACAGGCACACAACTAGATACACCAGTTACATACCATCATAAGAAACAGATAATCAAATCAATCAGAGGACCACAAGCCCCAAATCAGGATGCCTTTCATAATATGAATATATATGAACAAGTTATCATTATACGCCTAAGAACAGGACACAATCGACTCCATAGTCACATGTATACAAAATTCAAGATCGGCACCTCAACTACTTGTACATGTGGACAGGCACCCCAGACTGCTGAACACATACTTCAAGACTGTACTGAATATAGCAGACTGAGGAAAATCCATTGGCCCATAGATATAGGGTGTTTATAAAGTCTCACTACACTTGGTATCTAGGTCAATTTGAAAAAAATGTTTATGACGTCATCACAATATGTGCTCAATGGTAAGTTCACTTGTTGCGACAGTTTTCTTAATGACTTGTCTGGACTTTTAAGGATTCTGTCTTGGATATCTAAACATATTTCATCATTCACAGCAGGCCTACCAGATCGTGGAGCATCTTCCACATTTCCAGTAGCAATAAACTTATTCAACAAATTTCATTGACAGTGGGAGCACATATTGTGATGACGTCATAAACATTTTTTTTTCAAATTGACCTAGATACCAAGTGTAGTGAGACTTTATAAACACCCCGTACAACACTACAGACAAAACTATATGGGCCACTGCAAGAATTACAAAAGACAGTAAAATTTATACAGGAAACGACATTGCAGATATAGACAATACTTCAGGCGAACGAAAGATAGATAGATAGAATGTAAAAACGGCTATAACTATGATCATAAACAAAGATAATACTCAAAAGTGCCACATCACTCCATCGGATGAAAGAGATGGGTGCTAAGATGGGCACAGCCAGAAACGATAAAACTTAGTGGGCGTGTAAGAAGACTTATCAACCAACACAAAACTGGAGTCGTCGGTCGCTGGACAGTGCGAAACTTGCTGAGGAGAGAATCTGAGCATATATGAACATGTTCGGAGTGCGTTGATTATGACCCGCAAATAACTCAATACTCAAAACCTACAATTGGATATCAAAGTTGAAGGAATAGACCTGGAGATCGTACTGAAATGAGATGTGTGGCCGAAAGGCACAAATATCACAGTTTTAAAGCAAACCACAACACGACGCAGATACGCCCACTTAACGCCCTTTTAAGGGCGGATAACTATGAGTGAGGTGTATCCATTGGTCATTAGTTGGACGCAAACGAACGAACGACGTAGAGACAGTTCAGAGCTACAGCTATCTTGGACATACTATAACCTGTGATGAAAATGTACAACTGAAATAAACAAAAGAATAGGAACGGCGAAAGTAATTTTAAATTATGAAAAATATACTAACTTCAATACAAATAACATCAGGGCTAAAAGAAAGAATTCATATGTTGGACATGTGATGAGAAGAGATAATAACCGAATAGCAAAGCAAGCCCTAATATGGGAAACAACAGGTAAGAGGAAAAGAGGAAGACCCAGAGAGACAATGAGAAGAACATTGATGAGAGAGGCAAGAGCAGCAGGATTCGGCTCCCTCAATGAGATAGAGCTGCTTGCACAGAACAGAGACAAATGGCTAGATTTGATAAAATATCTTTAAAAGAATTGAAAACTGCTAGAACAAAAATTCAGATCAGAAAGGAAGTATCTTGGTCTTCGCCCTATGGGTCGGCTACGGCTCGAAAGGCCAATAGAAAAGAAAGAATAGGAAAATGCTATATCTTCTTAGCATTCCTGTATGATGCACAAGCATGGACAATAGGCAAGAAAACAGAACAGAAAATCGAAGCTCATGAAATGTAGATTTATAGACGAATATGAAGAATTTGATGGAAAGAAAAGAAAACAAACGATGAGGTATTAAAGCAACTAAAAATGAAAATAAAACTACTAAACAAAATTGAAACAAGACAAATGAGATTTTTGGGGCATGTCAAAAGAGCAGTCTACTAAAAGTAATCTTGGACGGGAAAATACAAGGTAAAAGAGGCAGAGGCAGACCAAGAATAACATGAACAAGTAACATCAAAAGATGGACAAGTAAGCCTATGACAACCTGCACTACCAAAGCAAGAGACAGAGCGGAATGGTGCTACATGGTAGCCAACCTTCGATGCGGAGACTGCACTTAATGATGATGATATAGCCTTAATCGCTAAGAGTGAAAATAAGTCACAAGAAATGTTGGACATTACAGTGAAGGAGAGCAAAAATTAAAAAAACTCAGCCTTGATAGCAAAAAGACAGAATTAATGGTGGCAACAAAGAAAAAGACATCCCCGAAATGCACACTAAAGAAAAGTGGGAAACTATTAATTAAAACAGGTACATGAATTTAAATATCTGGGAACAATGTTAACAGCAGATCTCAGATGGTTGATGTACAACAGAAGTGAGATGCAGGATGGCTCAGGCAAAAGCGGCTTTCCAGGAAATGAGGAAGATACTATGCAATCCATTTTTGTCAATAGAAACAAGAAATCGAGTTCTTAAATGTTATGTAGAGCCAGTCTTGGGTGCTTGCTTGAGTGTTTGCATGCTTGTTTGGTTGCTTGCTTGTTTGACTGTTTGCTTCCTTGGGTGCATGCTTGCTGAGTGTTTGGTTTCTTGCTTAGCTGGTTGCTTGCTTGCTTGTTTGGCAGCTTGCTTGTTTGGGTGCTTGTTCAGCTGTTGCTTGCTTAGTTCGTTGGTTGTTTGGCTGGTTGCTTGTTTGGCTGCTTGCTTGCTTGTTCAGCTGTTGCTTGCTTGGTTGGTTGCTTGTTTGGCTGGTTGCTTGCTTGAGTGATTGTTCGCTTATTTAGCTGCTTGCTTGCTTGTATCGTTGCTTGTTAAGCTGTTGCTTGCTTGGTTCGTTGGTTGTTTGGCTGGCTGCTTGCTTGAGTGTTTGCTTGCTTGCTTGTTTGGCTGGTTGCTTGTTTGGGTGCTTGCTCGCTTGGGTGCTTGCTTGCTTGTTCAGCTGTTGCTTGCATGGTTCGTTGCTTGTTTGGTTAGTTTTTTGCTTGGTTCGTTGCTTGCTTGGGTGTTTGCTTGATTGCTTGTTTAGCTGCTTGCTTGCTTGATTGCTTGGTTGGTTGCTTGTTTGTCTGGTTGCTGGCTGGCTTGCTTGGTTGATTGCCTGTTTGGCTGATTGCTCGCTTGCTTGAGTGTTTGTTTGCTTGTTTGGCTTGTTTCTCGCTGGCTTGCTTGGCTGGTTGCTTGTTTGAGTGTTTGTTTGCTTGTTTGGCTGGTTGCTTGATTGGCTGGTTGCTCGCTTGCTTGTTTGGCTGGCTGCTTGCTTGGCTGTTTGCTTGCTTGGGTGCTTGAGTGTTTGCTTGCTTGTTTGCTTGCTTGCTTGTTTGCGTTCACCCGATGATTAAAGAAATACACATCTTCATCATCCAACCTTAGTTAGAAGCACTTTACATGGGCGTGTCTGCATTGTGTTGTGGGTTACAGTAAAACTGTGATATTTACGCCTTTCGGCCCATACATCCGACTTCAGCTTGTTTTTTTGAGTACCGAGTTTTCTCCCCTCTTCGATCTCTACTCGCTTGACCAGACTAGACTGGGTAATCTGTTTCAATAGGCACCGTGAAGAGGTAGAGTTGGGTCTGGGGTCTGGATGGTTCTGGGTCACCGATCCTGGCGCAAGCCATTAGTTGTGGGTCCCTTACAGTTCTCAGCTCTACTGCTGTTTGGCGCCGTCTCCACTCTCAGATTTGAAAACCTTTAATCTTTTCGTGACGAAAATTAATTCAGTATATAAATATAATTAATACACAGATGTTTGAGTGAGTGGATTGCACAAACCGCATGACACAATTAACAATGTAAACTTCTTCAATTTCCGAGATTGTACTAGAATACAAATATGATTGAAATATAAAAATATTGCTTTCAAGATTAGAATTTTTAAAAAATTGAAAAAAAAAATATTGGGAGATAAAACAAAATGGAGCTGCCGGGATCGAACCCGGTACCTCTCACATGCAAAGCGAGCGCTCTACCAAGTGAGCTACAGCCCCGTTCACGATATCGTTGTCAGAAAGTTTTGTTATGTTTCTTATGACGAGGTGGTACATCAAATGAACTAAGTTTAACACAACGTGACGCAAATAAATACTACCAGTAATCATCATCATCAAATACCATGCCTGCTGGCGTACGTGGTCATGTATCTCCACAACTTTTGATCTCGACAGTTATTTATCATTTTTCTTGTTGACCTTCTACCAAGCCATTCTCTTAAGCTGTCTGGTATCTTTTCTCATTTCGCTTTTTCTATTTCTTAATCTTCCAATGTTCCCAGTTGCTACAATATATTCCAGTTGTTCTCTTCTCATTACATGGCCAAAAAAATGATGATTGTTTCTTCCTAATGTTGGAAATTAACTCTCTTTTAGCTTTGACCTCTTTCAGAGAGTTTTCAATACTCTTCTTAGCTGTCCGTTGTATTCTCAGCATTTGTCTGTAAAAAAGAAAACAATTTCTACCACCTACAGTGATTTTCTTGCCCGTTGTCCTATTGTCCATGATTCGCATCCATATGTTAAGTCCGGCTCTACATAACATTTAAGAACTCTTTACTACAAGTAATCCAATAATAGGAAACTTTATACAAAGTTTCGCATCAGGAGTAAATCTGATCAACAAAAATAGGTCCCTTGAGGAAGTGCTTCGGCTTTATAGCTTCTTGGCACTCTAGGAGAGGTGGGCCAGCCTGGGTCATGACTTCCTTGCATCGACCTCCTGCTGCATTGAACACCTAAGGCTTTTAAGTTCGGCATGAAATAGATGAGATAGGATTTCTCAGAAGAATGTTTAAAGTTCCCTGGACAGATAAAAAGACCAATGAGGAAGTTCTCAAAGAGGCCAACACAACAAGGGAGCTCTTAAAAAACATCAGAAAGAAGCAATCAACATTTTTCGGGCACATCATGAGAAGAGGAAAGTTGGAATACTTCGTTACAACTGGCAAAATAAAAGGAAAGAGAGATCGCGGACGACAAAGAGAGAAAGTACTGGATAGCTTGGTGTCATGGCATGGAAAACAGTCAACAACAGAACTCATACGATGCACTGTAGATAGAAGATTGTGGAGGTGTAGCAGAGAAGGTAGAAAGGGAGTAGAAACAGACAGGGAATAGAGATTAGGAATAAGTAATAGGGAGAAAGGAGAGTAGGGAATTATAAACCAAGCACTTGCACGGGGAAGGGTGTGAAGGAAGGTACACACCAAGAGATGGAGTATGGGGAAGTATAGATTGAGCACTTTCTTATGCAGAAGAGAAAGTGACGTAAAGACAAGGGGATGACGCGTTAGCAGAGTTACGGTTGGCAAGTGACTAGAGTATCTAGTCACTTGGAGTCAGAACATCAGAACGACAAGACCTATCGGAGTACGGAGAAACCATCAGAGCGATAACGGTCGATTAGTAGAGATAGGAGAATTAGAGAAGACACGAGTTCACAATGTAAGAGGCCAATAGATAGGATAGGTATAGATAGATAGATTAGGGTGGGACGTTCGATGGGAACGGACCAAAATTAGGGAAAACGGCCAAGTAGATTTTAGATAGGTGTAATAGTAGAGATATCATCAAGAAATAGATAGTGATAGGGTTAGGAGAATGAATGCTACATGAAAATGGAAGTGACAGTAGGTTATGATGTATGGAAATTGTAATGAATTGCAGATGTAAAGAAATAAAGAAATAAACTAAGGCTCCAAGTATAAAAAGAAGAGTTTATGTTGTGAACTTATTATTGTTCGGTTACATTGGATGAGGAATGCAGAATGTTGTCCTATCGAGGGACTGTAACTGTTAGCTGAAGCTTCCAGCTAATGAGATAATGGAATCTACGAGTTAGAAATAGTAAAGGATTTGAAGACGTGCGGACAGATGGGAAATTGAGAGATTTACGTATGTGGCATACAACGACGTTGTTTCTAACGGTGAGAGAGAGAACAGTTTGATCTCGGACCATTAATCTGGAGGGAGACGATGATGGATAGGGCATATCAGAACAGCGCGAAGTACATATTTTGATGAAGTACATATTTTGATGAAGTACATATGCAAATTATTGATGAGACATTTCTGGTTCAGATGGAGAACAGTTTCAAACGTCGATGGTCGTCGATGGTTTTCAATGTGAATGATTCACTACGGATATTCTCCATCAGTCTCACCATCAAATGACAATCAAGTATAAGAAGAAAAGTGTTAACAGAGGGACATGATCACCTACGCAAACTGGTAAGGCACATGATGATGATGAAATAGCTAAGGAACCAGTATTGGAGTGTAACGTACAGTGTTGTTGTATCTCATCCTTGTATATTTAATATACAGTGTGATACCAACGTTGAAGATACAGACTTTCATTAATGGATGCTTACGCAGAATAAAAGGATGGAAATGGCAGGACAAAATCAGTAACATAGAATTATGGAAATGTACCAGTCAAATACCAGTGTATAAAGAGATACAGCGAAGAATACTTGTTTGTCTATTTACCCTTATTATATCTTGTTCTTGTATATTTATGCTTATTATATCTTGTTCTTGTATATTTACGTTTATTATATCTTGTTCTGGTATATTTACGCTTATTATATCTTGTTCTGGTACATGTATATTTACGCTTATTATATCTTGTTCTTGTGTACTTAAATATTTATGTTTATATTATGTTTGCATTCATGACTTTTAGTCCAAAACGTTGTACTTGTTCGCAACTTGTTCATCTTGTAATTGTACATCTTCATCAGTTGGTTACGTCTCCTTTGCAGAACGTTGTTCTCACCAAACCTTGAGTCATCTCGTTCTCTGGCTAGATCTCACTCATAATACAAGCACCGAATTGTTTGCTGAAAGAGAAGACGGATGTATGGGGCGCTTACCTGGCCAGGAAAATACCGCTGTGCTAAAATTGGACTAACAAATTCATCGCTATTTGGTGACGTCATATATTATTTCTATGTCCTCCCTCCTCCCCCATCGACCAACTAAAATGATGTTATTTTCAAACTGGACTTACAAAACGTTACGTCATCTCTCCCACCCACGTCCTCACACAAAGAACAATTTACTCAGAATCATAGATTGCAGAATCATATATAACAGAATCATAGATTACAATATCATAGATTATAGAATCATAGATTACAGAATCATAGATTGCAATATCATAGATTATAGAATCATAGATTCATAGATTACAATATCATAGATTATAGAATCATAGATTGCAATATCATAGATTATAGAATCATAGATTCATAGATTACAATATCATAGATTATAGAATCATAGATTGCAATATCATAGATTATAGAATCATAGATTGCAGAATCATAGATTAAAGAATTATAGATTACAGAATCATAGATTGCAATATCATAGATTATAGAATCATAGATTCATAGATTACCATATCATAGATTACAGAATCATAGATTACAATACCATAGCTTACAATATCATAGATTACAGAATCATAGATTACAATATCATAGATTATAGAATCATAGATTGCAATATCATAGATTACAATACCATAGATTACAATACCATAGCTTACAATATCATAGATTACAGAATCATAGATTACAATACCATAGCTTACAATATCATAGATTACAAATCATAGATTACAGAATCATAGACTACAATATCATACATTTATCAATTTTGTTCTTGATTCACATGTTTTGTCATTATTAACAACGGACCCAAAATCGTAATTAATAAATTGTAATAGTTCATTATTTATTGTGTCAATGCATCGTTTATTGTGTCAATGCATCGTTTATTGTGTCAATGCATCGTTTATTGTGTCAATGCATCGTTTATTGTGTCAATGCATCGTTTATTGTGTCAATGCATCGTTTATTTTGTCCAAATACTTGCTGCTGCCTGCTTGTGTTCGCCCAATGACTAAAAGAATACACCTTCTTGTCATCCGCCCTTAAGAGGACGGTAAATGGGCGTGTTTGCGTTGTATTGTGGTTGTTTGCAGTAAAACTGCGATATTTCCGGCTTCCGGCCCAAAACATCCGACCCCAGCATGTTATTTTTTAGTACCGGGTTGTCTTTCCTCTTCCTTTTTCCCTACTCCCTTGGCCAGACTAGACAGGTTAGTATGTTATGCAGGCACCACGGAGAGGTGGAGTAGGGTCTGGATGGCTCTGGTTCACCGTTCCTGTCGCAAGCCATCAGCTGTGGGTCGCTGACAACTTCCTGCTCTGCTGCAGGGAGGCGACTTTGCCTCCATTTTGTCCAAAACAAAAAAGAAATGTTTTTTTTCTGATGCCGTTATTTCCATTTCTTTGTTCCACGTAAATATGCCCTAGGCGGAACAATGTTTGAAGATGACGAAGAAGTGATCCATACAGCGAAGAAATACTGGCACAGGGTAGGAGTTCATGCACTTGTTGCGCGCTGGCGTAAAGCTGTACAAGTAGATGCGGATTATGTTAAATGATACCAAAGTTTACATGACATATCCATATATACCGTGAGAAAAATTTTTACTTATTGAATTAGCAGTTCCGGAGAAAACCGATGTGTTGCATTACTTTCTTGAGTGTGCGTGCGTGTTTAAAGAATTTTGAAGATAACAAATGCAATACAAAGGAACCATAAAGTATTAAAGAAAGAAAGACATTTTTAAGTCTAATAACAAATTTTAAAAAATATATATAAAAAGAAAACATTAAAAAAAAAATATGGAGCTGCCGGGGATCGAACCCGGTACCTCTCACATGCGAAGCGAGCGCTCTACCATGTGAGCTACAGCCCCCGTGTAAGTCTATAGAAAAGAATTTAATAATTTACACAGCGTGATAGAGGCAAACACTATATTTCGTTGTGTAAGGTATACGTGTACCGTTAAGTGTAGGCCTATAGTATAAGTGTATAAGGTATAAGTGTATAAGGTATAAGTGTATAAGGTATAAGTGTATAAGGTATAAGTGTATAGTATAATGTATAAGGTATAGGAGCCAATGGTGGGGTGTGCTAAACACTCCAAGGTATGGTGACAGCTTTACAAATAAAGAACACAACACAATACTGACGTTTCGGCCTGTGGCCTTCTTCAGAATACATGGACAACGACAACAAGCGGTGAAGCACAATTACTACATGTTAGATGATAAAGTGGAGGGCGAGGAAAGTAGGATGCAAAAATAAGAAAAGAGAGAAATGAATTTTACATGATGAGAGGTATGATGGGCGTCAAAATATATAAAATAGAAAAAGAGAGAGAAAAATGTATAATAAATTGTACTTAGCTGAGCTCAGAGCAGGGAGCAGGAAAACTGTAATCCGTGCTGAAACCAGTCGGAATGACTAAATGACTAAAAGCGCAGAGAACGTGTATAGAAAGCAACACGTGACAAAGACAGGTCAGTAAAGAGGGCAAAAAGGATCAAATTTCAGGAAAACCAAAAAGGGGGGGGGGAAAGGGGGCATAGACGAGGATACTCCTGGGACACAACAAGCAATACATATAAATCACTCAACAATGGAAGTGAGAGATCACGCGAGAGGTTAAGAGAAAGAAATAGAATGACACGACAAAGTAGTAAACTAGGCAGTGGGTGAGAGAGATGGACTCTACAGAATGGATGGCCTCGAACTGAACGAGTTGAGAGGTAGGTCAACGAAAGGAAGGATTGGATACTGGAGGAAGAGATACGGTGAGGAAGAATAATAAAGCCGGTATAATGAGAAGGGCGATAGAGGGGTGGTCCGGAGGAAGTTAGTCTATCGGGAGGTAGGGAAGTATTGGAGGAGGAGGTATGGAGAGGAGGGATAAGAAGCAGGTATGTGAAAACTGGATAGGGGGAGAGGCGGTAGGTCAGAAGTGAATGGAAAAAGAGAAAGTCTGGAAGAAGTGGAGCAATAGGGGATGGTGTGCAAGAGGTATGAACCATAGGAGGTAAAGAAGTAGGGAAATGATAGAACAAAGGGGGGAATGAAAGTGGGCATCAGGATAAGGGGGATACTGGAATAGTAGGTATAGATGAGTAGTGACTACAAGTTAATAGAGAGGAGAGGGGTGAGCTAGGAGTAGATCAGCAGAGGGGTGGTAGGAAGGACGAGGGACAATAGAGGTGGGCAGAGAGATCGTACGTACAGTCCAGGTGGAGAGGTGATATAGTGATAAAGAGGTAAAGGACATGAAGATAGTCAGAAGAGAAAAAGGTGTAGGGAGAGGGGGGGGGGGGTTTAGGAGGAAGAAGGCAAGATGGGGGTTACTCAAAGAGGATATGAAAAGCAGGGATGGACGAGGAGTAGAGGACCCAAGAAGAGAAATAGGAAGAGAGGTCCATAGGTAGGAGGATGGAGTCGGAGGCAGGAGGGTCCTCAGAGGGACAGGGATACATTGATGCCACGAGGGGTGAGGCAGCCCCAACGAGCGATCAGACGGTGCTCAAGAGTGAGCCGACTGTGGTGATCAGAGGAGCATGATACTAGGCCAGTTACCAAGACATCAGTCTTACCTCGATGGCCCCTCGAGTTAAAGTGGGCTGCTACAGGAGTGTCCGCTTCTTGGGTGATGTCATTCAAGTGTTCACGGCACCTATCGCCGATTCTGCGACCAGACTGACCGATGTAGGTCAACTTGCATCGCTTACAGATGATGGCATAAATGATGTTCCGCGATGTGCAAGTGAATCCCTCTCTGATCTCGAAAGGACCATTAGGGAAGAGGACAGTGTCGGTCTGGAGAACGTGGTCACAAGTTTTACATACTCTCCGGTTGCAGCGGATAGTGCCTCGATGGCTGAAGTGGTCAGCAGGAAGACGGCCCCTGACAAGAAAGTCTCGGAGGTTCCGGTCACGTCTAAAGGCCACTAGTGGTGGGTCAGGGAAGAGCAGACGAGTAGTAGGGTCAGATCGAAGAATAGGGAGGTAGCGGTGGATGGTCCTAATAGCGGCGTAGTGGTGAGGGTGATGGGTGAGAGCGAGCACTACTCTATCAGAGGGGGGATGAGTAGAGGGGGTAAGAGCAGACTGACGTGAAGTGTGGAGAACTCGACGCAGGGCAGGGAGGAGAGCTGATTCAGGATAGAGACGTCGGCGGAAGAAATCAAGCATAAGGTGGGCATTGTGAAGGAAATCTTCGTCGTCTTGGCAAAGGCGACGAAGTCTGAGAAGCTGGGAATAGGGAAGAGAGTTCTTGCAGGATGTAGGATGAGAGGAGTCGTAGCGGAGGAAACTATGGGAGTCGGTGGCCTTGTAGAAGACCGAGGTGAGAAGATGAGAGGTGCCCAGGGAGACTAGGATGTCCAGGAAAGATACGGAGGAGGTGGAGATGTGGAAGGTGATGTGGATAGAGGGGTGGAAATGTCCGACATATTCGATGAAACGGGAGATCTCATCTTCTGGAAGGTCAGACAGACCAATGCAGTCATCAATGTACCTACGATACATGAGGGGAAGAGGGCCCTGGTAGGTATGGATGATTTGGTGCTCAAGGTAACCCATGAAGAGACAAGCATAGCTAGGGCCCATTTTAGTGCCCATCGCCACACCGCTGATCTGGGTGAAGAAATTGCCATTGAACTCGAAAGAGTTGAGGTTCAAGACTAATTCTGCTAGACGGAGGAGGACGCCAGTGGCGATGGAGGGTTGGATCCTACGGTCCAGGAAAAACTGAAGAGCTTGAAGGCCGTCGGAGTGGGGAATAGAAGTATACAGGGAGCAGACATCCATAACGAAGAGGCGGTAGTGACGATCAGGAAGGAGGGTGATAGAGGAAAAGATGTTAAGGGCGTCGTTAGTGTCTTTGACATACGAAGGGAGGCCCATAACTATGGGTTGAAAGACACTGTCGAGGAAGTCAGAAATGAGAACAGTAGGACATGAGATGGAAGAGACAATAGGACGTCCAGGAGAGTCAGGTTTATGTATTTTAGGCAGCATATAGAAAGAGGGTCTGCCCAAGCAGTGGTCAGGAAGGATCATGCGGGAGGAGCTAGAGGGAAGTAATCCATCCTGAATGAAACGGAGGATCGTACGACGCACCACGGCGTTATTAGAGACAGTAGTGTCGTCGGGGGTGGGGAGGTAGAAAGTCGAGTCGGATAATTGTTTATCCCCTTCCCGGATATAAAGGTCTTTCCTCCATACCACCACAGAGCCGCCCTTGTCGGCCGGCTTGATGACAATATCATCACGTCGGCGAAGATCCTGGAGGGCTTGGTACTCTTCACTACTAAGATTAGAGCGTCGAAGTCTATGGGGACGAAGTGCCTTAATATCCCGTAGGTACTGTTAATGAACTGGTCCAAAGCCTGTGATTCGCCCGAGCGGGGAGTCCAGTCAGATTTACGGGAGGAAAAGCGGGCAAATTCGTCTGTAGGAGGAGGTTGAGAGGAAGAGTTCGGATGATTAAAGTAATAGAGTTTGAGTCGTAGTCGTCTGTGATACTCCTGAATGTCCCGTAAGAGAGAGAATGAGTCACTCAAAGGGCGAAGGGGGACAAACTTAAGACCCTTGCTGAGAAGAGAGCGCTCATGGTCGGAAAGGGGCAAATCAGGGGGAATACAAGTGACAAGGGAGCTAGAGTCAGAGGCATTGGGGAGAGGAGGAGGTGGGGGAGGAGGAGGAGGAGGACGGAGGTTCAAGAGTTTACGTTTGTGCTGAGAGGATAAAAAGTCATACATAGATCGGTTGTGGTGGTGGATGGTATGGCGGATGAAGCGAAGAGTCCCAGGAAAGTTAGAGGTGAGTAGATGGAGTTGGGATAGGAGGTGTTGTTGGCGGGTGTTGAGGTGGGATATAAGACGAGAGTGGCTAGAAGCGACAAGACGAACACGTTTCAGGCCATGCTGGAGTTCAAGGTTCTGCAGTCGGCGGCGAAGATAGTTAGAGAGGTAGGGTTGACCGACTTGAGGTGAGAAGTGAGATCGGAACCCACACGGGAGAATTTTACGATGGAGGCAGTTGTTCAAGAAATTGAGGTGACAGGTAAATCTAGTTTTCTTGAAAGTAGTGAAGGCAAAGTCCTTAGAGATGTTAGAGAGTTCGGGGGGTAGAGTGGAGAAGGAGGCGATGATGGAGTGACGGATAGAATGAGATAGATGTTTGAGGGAGGGCATAGTGAGGAGATGAGAGAAGATCGAGAAAAGAAATGAGAGATAAACCAACTAGATGAAGATAGGTAGGATACGTGAAGGTATAGAGAAGCCAATAATAGAAAGAGGGAAGGTAGTGAATAGAAAGTATGAGGAGCAAAGTGCAAGAGGGGAGGGTAAGGAAGCACCCAGAAGTGAAGGCGAGGAGAGACTGACGAGAGATAGAATAGGTAGGTGAAAGAACGGAGTGGAAATGGTTCTAACTAAAGTACACAGAGATGAATGACGTTAAACAAACACCTGTATAAGGTATAAGTGTATAGTATGTGTAAAAGTACACAGAGATGAATGACGTTAAACAAATACCTGTATAAGGTATAAGTGTATAGTATAAGTGTATAAGGTATAAGTGTATAGTATAAGTGTATAAGGTATAAGTGTATAGTATAAGTGTATAGTATAAGTGTATAGGGTATAAGTGTATAAGGTATAAGTGTATAGTATAAGTGTATAAGGTATAAGTGTATAAGGTATAAGTGTATAGTATAAGTGAATAAGGTATAAGTGTATAAGGTATAAGTGTATAGTATAAGTGTATAAGGTATAAGTGTATAGTATAAGTGTATAAGGTATAAGTGTATAGTATAAGTGTATAAGGTATAAGTGTATAAGGTATAAGTGTATAGTATAAGTGAATAAGGTATAAGTGTATAAGGTATAAGTGTATATAAGTAGTATAAGTGTATAAGGTATAAGTGTATAAGGTATAAGTGTATATAAGTATAAGTGTATAAGTATATGGTATAAGTGCATAAGGTATAAGTGTATAGTATAAGTGTATATGGTATAAGTGTATAGTAAAAGTATAAAAATAATCTTCATGGCATTAATCCATTGCTGAGATATGTGGTAGGAAGATATATGACAGGAGAATGCAGGCCGCAGTACCCACAAGGTGTTCAGGTCTGAGGTTTTACATCTAATAAATCATCCTCCTCATCATCATCATCATCATCATCAAGAACCACGTCTTCAGGTGTAGATGACCGTGTCTCTCCACAACTTTCGATCTCGACTTGTTGATCTTCTGCCATGCCATTCTCTTAAGCTGTCTGGTATCTTTCTCTTTGCTTCCATCTAGCTCTTTGTCCCTCGATTTTTCCAGTTGTTACACTATATTCCAGCTGTCCCCTTCTCATTACATGGCCCAAAAAAAATTATGTTTGTTTATTCCTATTATAGTTTGTAATAGAATTGTGATATTTGCCCCCTTCGGTCCAACACATCCGACTTGATATGCTATTTGTTAACATTTTATTTTCAAACACTGGGTTGCCTCCCCTCTTCGATCCCTAACTGCTCGGCCAAATCAAACAGGTCTATTTCTGGAGGCACTGCGAGGAGTGAGGTAGTATCTGCAAGATGCTGTTTCATCGATCCTGATGCAAACCATCAGCTATGGGTCGCTGACAACTTCCGGTGCCTTTGCCTTGAAATAGTCCTAATACATTGCTTGTTTGTTGCGTCTATTTTGTGTTCAAGCTGGTTAGAGCTGTTGAAGCATGTCAAAGTAGAAATAACAATTACAGGAAATTATCAACAACAAAATAACGCATCAACTAGTGCACAAAGTCATTTTAAGAGGGCAAACGACAAAGAGGATTATTTCATTCTTTCAAAGTCTTCACATGAACGAAAGAAAGAAAGACAAATGAAAGTTTTCTGATTTTTTTAGAAAGATAATCATCATCATCGAGTGCCGTCTCCGCATCGAAGGTTGACTACCATGGAGCGCCATTCCACTCTGTCTCTTGCTTTGATAGTGCAGATTGTCATAGGTTGGCTTGTTCATCTTTTGATGTTACTCGTCCATGTTAGTCTTGATCTGTCTCTGCCTCTTTTACCTTGTATTTTTCCTTCGAAGATGGATATCAGTAGGCTGCTGTGTCTTTTAACATGCTCCTAAAATCTAATTTGTTTTACTTGAATTCTGTTTAGTAGTTCTCTTTTCATTTTTACTTCTTTCAAACTTCATTTGTTTTATTTTCTTTCCATCATATTCGTTCTATCCTTTCTATAAATTCACATTTCAAAAACATCAAATTTCTATTATGTTTTCCTCTCTAGTTGTCCATGTTTCTGCACCATACAGGAATGTTGAGAAGATCTAGCAATTTGCTATTCTTAGCTTTAGCCCTGATGTTATTTGTCTTGATGTTAGTATATTTTTCTTGTTATGAAAATTACTTTTTGCCATTACTATTCTTTTGTGTATTCCAGTTTTATATTTCCATTACTTGTTATAGTATGTTCAAGTTAGATGTAATTCTGAACTCTCTGTAGATCTACTCCTTAAACTTTCATATCCACTTGAAGGTTTTCAGTATTATCTTTGCTTATGATCATAGTTTTAGTTTTTTTTAATAGTCATATACAATGTATAATTTTTGCTTGTCAAGTTTTACTTCATGAAATAATTGTTGTAGGTTTTTATGATTTTCTGCTAGTAGTACAGTATCATCAGCATATCTTAGATTATTGATTATCTTTACATTAATTTGTAGGCCTGGCATCTCTGAGATGTTTTTAAAGATTTGCTCAGTGTATAGATTGAACAAGCTTGCTGATAAGATGCATCCCGTCTTTCTCCTCTTTTTATATCAATAGATGCAGAGTTCTCTTTGCTAGCCTTTGACTAAAATGTCTCACCCACAAGGCAGTGGGGTTGTTTTACTTCGGGGTACCCTCCCTTAGCCTTTTACTCTCCCGAACTTACCTGCAAGGTAGCAGGGCAGCCACAGGTTGTACTGTTTACTGCACACAGTAGCAGGTAAAATTACCCGACCTGACAAACCCGTTAATATAGAACACTGTTTTAGCTCAACGCTTGAGAAACTTTGTTTGGGAGTTGAAGAGTTAAACTTTTTATGCTGGACCTTGACATACAATTTAGTTATCTGTGTTGTCTGCGGCAAGGCGCTGTACCGATCGATAACGCGGTTAATCTCCCGAACTAAGTTGCATTTTTTACTGTTGTTTGTGTTTAAGTGGAGTGTAGTTTTGACCAGCGCTATTTAAGATAATTATCTAAAAGTGCGTGACGTGTTATATATCAATGTCGCAGTGGAGTTCACATTGGCTTATCATTAATACTTTAGTTGATTTCCTCATGTATGTCTTTCCAGGAAGATCAAATACACACATTTCTTCTATTTGACATTGAAGTGATAAGAATATCTGTATCTTAACATTTAAAAGCTTTTTCTGTTCTTTTCTTTCTTTTGTTCTCTTTCTCACTGATACCGAAAAGGTGTCGTGGTTTATATCATTTGTCGTTATTGAGCTGCCGGAACTGTCTGAATTAGTGATTTTCCTTTGTTGTTACATGTCTCTGTCGCTGCATCTATCCATCTTCTTCTGGGTCTTCCTCTTGGTCTTTTTCCATGCATTCTCGAGAAGAACGTCCTGGATGGTGGTTGATAAGGATTCATTCTGATCAGGTGGCCAAACCATTTAAGTTGTTGTTGTTCTATATATTCTTGGCAGGGTTTTATTCCTACCATTTTTCTTATGGTTTCATTTGGTATTCTATCTCTTCTTGTGATGTTTGTTACTTTTCTCAAGCATTGCATCTCACATGTATTGATCTTTCTTAAATGTGATTTAGAAAGGGTCCATGTTTGACTTTCATAACACAAAATTGGTGTGAAAATGCTATTTATCATTTGTTTTTCTGTTAACTTTTTGTGTTACAAATTCAGCACTGCATCTCACAAACTTATCAAACCTTGATTTTATATTACGATCATTCATCATCATCATCATTGAGTGCCGTCTCCGCAACGAAGGTTGGCTACCATGGAGCGCCATTTTGCTCTATCTCTTGCTTTGATGGTGCAGGTTGTCATCGGTTGATTTGTCCATCTTTTGATGTTACTCGTCCATGTTAATCTTGGTCTGCCTCTGCCTCTTTTACCTTGTATTTTCCCCTCCAGGATCACTTTCAGTAGGCTGTTGTGTCTTTTAACACGATCATTACGATCATTAGCTATTAAAATATAATTCAGACATAACGATTTTTTTTTCGTTCGCCGGCTTTCACCTCTGACGAAGTCCCTAGAGACTAGGAACTGAATTTTTCGTGTTAATCCATTTTTCCCCTACAGCCGTGTGCACAAGAGTCCGTCGCCAAACAGGCAGATAACTCTGAGTACGGAGGCACTCACATTTTTTCTGTCCATCAGTAATTGATGTTTCAAGCCGGGCTTCACTGCTGAGACCAGGGGTGGTTGCCGCAGAGAGAAATCATAAATAAAAATCTCAACCGGTGATAGCCGGGATTTGAACCCACGACCGCTCTGTCTCGAGGCTGACATCTTATCAACCAGTTCCCCAGACATAAGGATTGACTTTATCTACAAAATGTATTATTTGTGTATGACGTCACAAATTGGAAACCACTCCCTTAAATATTATATTAAGAATAATTTATCTATCTATCTATCTATCTATCTATCTATCTATCTATCTATCTATCTATCTATCTATCTATCTATCTATCTATCTATCTATCTATCTATCTATCTATCTATCTATCTATCTATCTATCTATCTATCTATCTATCTATCTATCTATCTATCTATCTATCTATCTATCTATCTATCTATCTATCTATCTATCTATCTATCTATCTATCTATCTATCTATCTATCTATCTATCTGTCTGTCTGTCTGTCTGTCTATCTATCTATCTATCTATCTATCTATCTATCTATCTATCTATCTATCTATCTATCTATCTATCTATCTATCTATCTATCTATCTATCTATCTATCTATCTATCTATCTATCTATCTATCTATCTATCTATCTATCTATCTATCTATCTATCTATCTATCTATCTATCTATCTATCTGTCTGTCTGTCTGTCTGTCTGTCTGTCTGTCTGTCTGTCTGTCTGTCTGTCTGTCTGTCTGTCTGTCTGTCTGTCTGTCTGTCTGTCTGTCTGTCTGTCTGTCTGTCTGTCTGTCTGTCTGTCTGTCTGTCTGTCTGTCTGTCTATCTGTCTGTCTGTCTGTCTGTCTGTCTGTCTGTCTATTGACCTTTCGAATCGTTGCCGGCCCACAGGGCATAGACCCAGATACTCGTTCTCTTATCTACATTTTTATTCCAGTAGTTTCCAATTATTTTAAAGATATTTTATCAAATCTCGCCATTTGTCTCTGTTCTGTGTTAAAAAAATCGTTATGTCAATTCTATATCATTGAGGGAGCAAATTCCTGCTGCACTTGCCTCTCTGATCAATGTTCTTCTCAGTGTTTCTCTGGGTCGGCCTCTTTTCCTCCTAAAAGTTGTTTCCCACATGAGGACTTGCTTTGTTATTCGGTTGTTACCTCTCCTCATCACATGCCCAACATATGACCATCGACTTGTCTTAATTACTGAAGCTATTAGTGGTTGATTTGAGATTTCTCTATAATCTTGTGCACATTCTCGTGTATTGTCACACTCGACAGTAAATGTAGGAAACAACTCAGTCGTGGTCAATGTGGAGGTCAACGGTCTCATATGGGATAACAACGATGAAAAAGATGCAGTCATCTATACAGACGGATCTGTAATACAACAGCAAAGGAGTTCATGGGTATTTACGGCTCGGCAGGCAGAATAGTCAAAGAAGACAGTGGTGCATACATAATGACCACGAGTAGTGATGGCAGTGACCAGCTCATTTATTTGGTTAGAGTCACAAGACCCACACCAGGTTACTGAGTGATTCGATGAGCGTGATAAGAAAAGTGGAGGCGGGCTCTATACGCATGCAATGGGTAGAATCATTGCAGAAGTAAAAAATACGTAAGATCGACTTTGTCTACGTCCCTGGACATGCGGGAGTACTGTTAAATGAAAGAGCGGACAGGTTGGCTAGCTGCGCTGTCGTAGAAGACGTTCAACCAATGGATCGGGCGGACATCATCAAGAGATGTGGGAAGGGCACAGGACTTCTACAACCATTAGAACACGTCACTCCTTCGGATGAAAGAGATGGGAGTTAAGATGGGCAGACAGACAGAAACGAGAAACTTACTGGGTGTGTAAGATGTATCAACCAGTACAGAACTGGAGCGGTCAGTTGCTGGACACTGCGGGACTTGCTGAAGAGGGGATCTGAGCACCTATGGACATGTTCGGAATGGTGATGACCCGAAAATAACTTAAATACATATAGTCCAATCACCAAATAAGTCTATCTTTCTTTCGCCCGAAGTATTATCTATATCTGCAATGTCGTTTCCTGTATACATGTTACTGTCTTTTGTAATTCTTGCCAAGTTAATGAACTGCCACTGGTTTATTGCCGCTTATGCCTAACTGCATCGTTCAAAATGTTGCGATTAATCGTCCCGTTTCCCATTTTGTGAAGTCGTAGCCTAGAAATTAGCCAGTGCTAAAATTGTCCGGTGTCATGGCGGCTGCGTGTAGTCGTTTTTTTAATAATTCGGCAATTGCTGATATATTTAAATGATTTACGCGACAGTCTAGTTGTGAAATTATGTGTTGCTATTCCCCGTTTGGTGTATGTTTTACTTCTGATGTGTGGATGAACTGTGATTACCGATATTTAAGTGGAATATGATTTATTCTTCTTTGTGTCGTGTGTTCGCGGTTCGATAGGCAAGCACATGGTTCGACAAAAATGTTGCCGGCAAACCGGCTATGTTCAACCCGAATGTGAAAAGTCTGTGACGGTAGATGGGGCGGAGGAATCAGAAATGATCAACGGCCCAGAAAGCGAAAACAGCAAAGTGTGTGGTACACATGAGGCATATTCAGAGCACGAAAGACGAATATGGCAGACCACCGTGAAAGAGATTTGAGCCTCATCACGTACTAGTTTAGAGGAAGCCATGGAGAGAAATTTGAACTTATGTCGGAGGAAAGATCTTAAAATAAGTACTTGGAATGTTAGGACTCTATATCAACAAGGGAAATTGGAAAATCTGATTCAAGAAGCAGAACGAATAAATATAGATATATTTTAGGCATATCAGAGACAAGATGAAAAGAATGTGGGTACACTGAAGACGAAAAATATACATTTATATAGTCAGGAAATACAACAGAACATCAAAGGGAAGGGGGGGGGGGAGGGAGGAATACTGATTTTAAAAAAAGCTACAAAAAATATATATTAGTAACCACTGGACATACAGTGATAGGATTATACTACTCAAGTTGAAAGCAAAACCATTTGACAATACAGACATATGCACCTACTCAAGACTACACAAATGAACAAATAGAGGCATACTATGAAGACCTAAATAAAGTTATGAAGCAAGTGAAATCTTCAGACATTTGATTGTAATGGGTGACATGAACGCTAAAGTGGGAAAAGGTAGATATAAGACCATTATAGGAAATCATGGTTTAGGAAAAAGAAATGACAGAGGAGAAAGATTAATACAATTCTGTGAAGAAAACAGGCTGATAATATGTAACACCTACTTTGAGCAAAAGAAAAGGAAACTATACACATGGAAAAGCCCTGGAGATAAGAAGAGGAATCAAATAGATTACATAATGATAAAAGAAAGGTTCCGTAACAGCGTAAAGAAAGCCAAAACCTACCCAGGAGCAGATATTAATTCAGATCACAATCCTGTAATGATTAAAATGAAAGTCAAACTAAAGATAAACATGCAAAATTCGAATTCACCAACAAATCCAATAGATATAACAGCTTTAAATCAAAAAGATATTAAAGATTCCTATACAATACAATTCAAAAACACATACCAGAAGCTGCTAGAAGGAGGAATTGAACAATACAGAAGAGAAAATCTTGATGAAAAAGTAACAACCAAATGGCAATGCATAAAGAAAAGCATACAAGAAACCTCCGACACCTTACCCAAAAGAGATAAAGGACAAAAAACAAAATTGGAAAACTAACACCATCTTAGAAAAAATAGAAGAAAGGAGACAAGCGAAGAACACTGCCCAATACAATAAAATAGATAACGAGATAAGCAAAATGCGCAAAAAGGCAAAAGAAGACTGGCTCAACCACAAATATATAGAAATAGAAACTTTGGAAAGCAAACAAGACTTAAGAGGAATGCATACAGAAATAAAGAGAATGACTAATAAAAATTTAAAAAAAGCCACAGAAGGTGGATGCATTGCATACAAAAAAAAGAAAAAGGCTAACAGACAATAAGGATATTATAGATAGATGGCAGGAAAAAATAACAGAACTATTTCAGGATCAAAGGGACAAGAAACCAGTTATAAAATGTACATAAGGCTATAAAATCTTAAAATCCGAGGTGGAAAAATCTATAAAAACAATGAAAAATGGAAAAGCAGCAGGACCTGACAGCATACAGATAGAGGTGATACAAGCACTAGAAGATGTTGGCATTGAAGTGATTACAGACATATGCAACGACATATACCACACAGGTTACATACCAAATGAACTAAATACATCAACTTTCATTGCATTGCCTAAAAAGAATGGTGCAGTTGAATGCAGTGACTTTATAACAATAAGCCTAATGAGCCATGTTACAAAAATCTTGCTAAAAAGTTATACAAGGAAAGATTCCCAATAAAATCAATACTGAATTAGATGAGCAGTAATTTGGATTTAGGAAAAATAGCGGGACAAAAGAAGCCATATTCTGCATGAGAACATTAATCGAAAAATACACAGAAGTAAACAAACCAATATATGCCTGCTTCATAGACTACACCAAAGCTTTTGATAGAGTACACTACAAACAACATATAGAATGCCTATAAGAGATACATCTAGATGACATGGACATACGACTAATATGTAATCTATACTGGGAGCAAACAGCAATAATAAGATATAACAAAGAGAAATCTACACCCATTGATATAAAAAGAAGACTAAGACAGGGATGCATCATATCACCAAGCTTGTTCAATCTATACACTGAGCACATTTTTAAAAACATCATAGAGATGCAAAGCCTACAAATTAATGGAAAGATAATCAATAACCTAAGATATGCTGACGATACTGTACTACTAGCAGACAATCCTAAAGTTCTACAACAATTACTTAATGAAATAAATATGACAAGCAAAAAATATGGACTAGATATGAATATCAAAAAGACTAAAACTATGATCATAAACAAAGAAGATACTCGAAACCCACAAGTGGATATCAAAATAGAAGGAATAGGCCTGGAGACAGTTCAGAACTACAACTACCTTGGACATGGCTACCGGGGCCCCCTGGACAGGAAGAACGCGAATACAATGCCATCCACACGCGGTGCTAATTTGTCAAAAACGGGGAAAAACTAACCCCTAGTTTCTTCGTGACCACTCCCCTCCCGTGATCTCTTGGGTAGTGAGACATGATGCCTACCCCTCTTGTTTTATGGCAATAAGCAGGGTGTCCCGTGTGCACTCACGCACGTTAAAGAACCCATGACAGTTAAAACCCAACAGAATGGGCCATAAATTGGGCCTTTGCCGAAGCAAAAAATAAAAGCAAAAACGTACACGTACTATGGATGTCAGAAAAATTTTAAAAATGCAAAAAAATGGTATGTTAGAAGCTTTACGTGATAAGTGGACGACACAGACTAAACGACGTTTCGGCCCAATAGGCTTTTTCCTCATATTCAGCTTTACTGCAGCTTCGCATTTTTATGCATTCATTTGCATTTCTTTGACTTGCCTATTGGGCAGAAACGTCGTTTAGTCTGTGTCGTCCACTTATCACGTAAAGCTTCTAACATACCATTTTTTTTGGATTTTTTAATTTTCCCTCATATTCAGCTTGACTGCAGCTTCGCATTTTTATGCATTCATTTCTTTGCCTTAACCCCTTATGGATATCAGACCTTGCTTCAGAGTTTTGACGTTGCGTTCCAGATAATTCCATCCTTAAAACATCAAGGTTACTAAAAGCCGTATTGATTCCATGATACAGCCATTGACGTTGGAATGGTCAAGTCTATAACCTCTACCACACAAAAAGGGCACTCTCAAGGCCCCACAGATCCCTCGTAAACAGTAGAAAACATATATTCATGTTTTTCTTTCTTCTTTATATGCACAGTCCCAGCTCACTGCCCGCGCTATACTAGACTAACCAGGACTATCCAGATAATACTCCACCTCCTAGAAGTACCCCTTGAGTTGAAACACACTTGCCAGTGTGGCCAAATGAATTGCGATCACGAGGAAAGGCAGCTCGATACTCAAATAAGCCACTCTGTAGTCGGATGTGTCTCCCGAAAGATGACAATGCTATTACTGAGCTGTAAACCCCACTACAGTGCACCTTCACCTACTTAAAGTCCCTTTAAGGGCGGACTACAAAGAGGATCGTTCTATCCTTTAGTTGTCACGTGACTAATGCAAGAAAAACACAACCATTTTTTTTCTCTTTTTTTTTCTAGAGAAGAGACTCAAGACACTCGTTCAGCAGCAGCTGAGTGTAGTCAGCGACTCATAGCTGGTTGTACGTGTCAGCATAGGAGAACAACAGAGTTGATCAAGACCCTGATCCACCTCCCACTGGTGCTCCTTGAAATAGACTACCCAGGCTGGCAAAGCGAGTTTGGAGATAGAAGATAACCCGCAAGACACTCGTTCAGCAGCAGCTGAGTGTAGTCAGCGACTCATAGCTGGTTGTACGTGTCAGCATAGGAGAACAACAGAGTTGATCAAGACCCTGATCCACCTCCCACTGGTGCCCCTTGAAATAGACTACCCAGGCTGGCAAAGCGAGTTTGGAGATAGAAGATAACCCGGTGCTAAAAAATCTCCAAGCTGAAGTTGAATGAATTAGGTCGTAAGGCACATCATCATCATCATCATCATCATCAAGTACCATGCCTGCTGGCGTAGGCGACCATATTTTAAATTATCTCCACAATTTTCGATCTTTATAGTTATTTATCATTTCTGTTGTTGACCTTCTGCCAAGCCATTCTTTTAAGCTTTCTGGTATATCTTTTCTCCATGTTTCCCTCTATGCCGAAAGGCACAAATAAACCATAGAACAACGCACACATGCCCACTTAACGTCACTTTAACTCTTTCTTTACAGAAGCCTTTTATAAATGCACTGGAAGAGATTTCAGAGACAAAATTTGTCTTAGTTTAAAAATTAATCTACATTTTTATATTTATTTAACATATAACATATAACATATAACATATAACATATTACATATAACATATAACATATAACATATGAATGTTTAGATAATTGAACAAGGTAATAGGGCAAGGACTTCACAATATCAAAATGATACTAGACATGAAAAAAGATTATGATTTGCTGATGGTTCACACTGATCAAATTGAGAGTGATGTACTGTGCGACGAAACGTACGGAAAGGGTTAACGATATACGATTATTTCTATCACTTCTTTTAGAACTCATCGATTCAACGCCAGAGAGAAAGAGTTTCTTAGAAAACAAAAATGTACAAATAAAGAAACCTCAAAACTTTTTTTGCTAATGAGGAAGGAAAGGAGTAAAAGTATTATATCTTGTCTTTCTAAATACATCATCAGAGCTATAGCACATTCGGCGATACTTTACCGCTAAAATATACGTACTCCCTAATGATATGGTTAAGCTATAGGGGATGATAATTAGTGATGATTATTCTGATAACTAGAGGGGGAAATGATGATGAAATGATAACATTCAGGTTATAAATTATAACATCTGGTGAACGAGGTCACCCAAGGTGCATTTTTAGAATTGACATTTCGTGTCACGAATTATTTTTGCTGTTTGGTGAGAACATCCCAACTTGTTTGCTATGTAACGCCAGCATGTTCAAATTAGCTTGCCAAGTTTGTTTCAAATGAACTTTTCTTAGAGAATAAATTATTTTGAGGCTTAAGTTCAAAATTGTTTGTTGGAGAAATATTCTCCACAGAGAGATGAAAGTGGTTGTTGAAGACCTTTGCTCCACAGAGAGTTGAAAGTGGTTGTTGAAGACATATGCTCCACAGAGAGTTGGAAGGTGTTGTTGAAGGCCAATGCTCCACAGAGAGTTGGAAGTGGTTGTTGAAGACCTATGCTCCACAGAGTGTTGAAAGTGGTTGTTGAAGACCTATGCTCCACAGAGTGTTGAAAGTGGTTGTTGAAGAACTATGCTCCACAGAGTGTTGAAAGTGGTTGTTGAAGACCTATGCTCCACAGAGTGTTGAAAGTGGTTGTTGAAGAACTATGCTCCACAGAGTGTTGAAAGTGGTTGTTGAAGACCTATGCTCCACAGAGTGTTGAAAGTGGTTGTTGAAGACCTATGCTCCACAGAGTGTTGAAAGTGGTTGTTGAAGAACTATGCTCCACAGAGTGTTGAAAGTGGTTGTTGAAGAACTATGCTCCACAGAGTGTTGAAAGTGGTTGTTGAAGAACTATGCTCCACAGTGTGTTGAAAGTGGTTGTTGAAGAACTATGCTCCACAGAGTGTTGAAAGTGGTTGTTGAAGACCTATGCTCCACAGAGTGTTGAAAGTTCGTTGTTGAAGACCTATGCTCCACAGAGTGTTGAAAGTGGTTGTTGAAGACCTATGCTCCACAGAGTGTTGAAAGTTCGTTGTTGAAGACCTATGCTCCACAGAGTGTTGAAAGTTCGTTGTTGAAGACCTATGCTCCACAGAGTGTTGAAAGTTCGTTGTTGAAGACCTATGCTCCACAGAGTGTTGACAGTGGTTGTTGAAGACCTATGCTCCACAGAGTGTTGAAAGTGGTTGTTGAAGACCTATGCTCCACAGAGTGTTGAAAGTGGTTGTTCAAGACCTATGCTCCACAGAGTGTTGACAGTGGTTGTTGAAGACCTATGCTCCACAGAGTGTTGAAAGTGGTTGTTGAAGACCTATGCTCCACAGAGTGTTGAAAGTGGTTGTTGAAGAACTATGCTCCACAGAGTGTTGAAAGTGGTTGTTGAAGAACTATGCTCCACAGAGTGTTGAAAGTGGTTGTTGAAGAACTATGCTCCACAGAGTGTTGAAAGTGGTTGTTGAAGAACTATGCTCCACAGAGTGTTGAAAGTGGTTGTTGAAGACCTATGCTCCACAGAGTGTTGAAACAAGGAAGAAAAGGATCCGATCGCAGAATGAACAAAATGTATTTATAGTGACTGGCCTCATTTCCTTTATCATACACATTTTGTCATCTGAATTTGACACCAACGCCCCTTCGAATATTGCTATGCCATTTTATTAATTTTTTTTTTTTCATGTACAGGGATCTGATGCAGGATTTTCCCAATTGTTTTCTCTGAAAGTTAACAGTTGACGTGTAGAAACCCAAAATGGAAACACTCTTATCATCATCATCATCATCATCATCATCATCATCATCATCATCATCATCATCATCATCATCATCATCATCATCATCATCATCATCATCATCATCATCATCATCATCATCATCATCATCATCATCATCATCATGTGCCATACCGGTTGACGTAGGTGATCATGTCCTTCCACAATCTTCTATCCACAGTGCATCGTATCAGTTGTATTATTGACAGGTTTCCTTGCCATGACACCAAGCTATTCAGTATTTCTCTCTTTGTCGTCCTCGATCTTTCTTTCCCTATATTTTGCCAGTTATAACCAAGTATTCCAACTTTCCTCTTCTCGTGATGTGCCCGAAAAATGTTGATTTATTTCTTTCTGATGTTTTTTATGGGCTCCCTTTTTGTGTTGGCCTCTTTGAGAACTTCCTCATTGGTCTTTTTAGCTGTCCAGGGAACTTTCAACATTCTTCTGAGAAATCCCATCTCTGTGGCCTCTAATCGTCTATTCATCTGTTTATCTACTGTCCATGACTCACTTCCATAGGTCAGAATTGGTTCTATATAACACCGATGAACTCTCTATCTCACTTCTATTGACATAGATTTGTTGCATAAGATATTTTTCATTTTCTGAAATATTATTTTGGCCTGAGCTATTCTGCTTTTTATTTCTCTTCTTATAAGTAATCATAGAACGTGCTGTTAGATAATTCTTACGTAAGTAAAAGTAATGTACCCCCGTCACGCCAAGTGGCGTATAGGGAATATGGTGTTAGTGACCATACATTTGACAGACCTTCAGCACATGATTTTTGGGGTAATGTTGTCGGTATTACGCCCGTGCCGCTTTACTTTCTCAGAAAAAAAATCTGGTACCCATTAAAGGCTGGGTGAACCCGGAAGCCGTTGGTTTTGATCTTTCTGCTCGCCAGCTTTTATCTCTGACGAAGTCCCATAGAGACTAGGAACTGAATATTGCGTTTTAATCCGTTTTTCCTTGGCAGCCGTGTGCACAGACGGGCCTCGCTGCTGAGACCAGGGGTGGTTGCCGCAAAGAAAAAAATCATAAACAAAAAGCACAATTGGTGCAGCCGAGATTTGAACCCACAATCTCTCTGAATCGAAGCCGGCGTTTTGCCTCGAGACCAACTAGTACCCTTAAACATTTTTCTTCTCATAGGAAGCAGTTTTTATTCTAGGTAATGTTGAAAACAACAGGTGTCCCTCCTTCTTGTCGTTCACTCAACAACTTCTATACAATTGTTCACCCGTCCATAGAAGAACATTACGTGGGCGCTGATACATTGTGTTGTAGTTTGTAGTAGACCTCAGATATTTGCGTGTTTCGGCCCATACATCCGACTTCGGCATTTTATTTTTGAGTACCGGGTTGTCGTCCCTCTTCGCTCCCTACTCGCATGGCCAAACTAGAAAGGTTAGTCTATTTCTGGAGGCACCACGGAGAGGTGAAGTAGGTTCTTGATGGTTCTGTTTCACCCATCACGATCCAAGCCATCAGCGGTGGGTCGCTGACAACTTCCAGCTCTGCTGCTGTCAGGCGCCTTTGTCTCCACAACAGGTCTAATCTAAATCGCACGTCATCTCCCAGAGGTTGCCTCCACAACAGGTCTAATCTAAATCGCACATCATCTCCCAGAGGTTGCCTCCACAACAGGCGTCTTTACCTCCACAACAGGTCTAATCTAAATCGCACATCATCTCCCAGAGGTTGCCTCCACAACAGGTCTAATCTAAATCGCACATCATCTCCCAGAGGTTGCCTCCACAACAGGCGTCTTTGCCTCCACAACAGGTCTAATCTAAATCACACGTCATCTCCCAGAGGTTACCTCCACAACAGGCCTCTTTGCCTCCACAACAGGTCTAATCTAAATCACACGTCATCTCCTAGAGGTTGCTCTGGCTTCATTCGGATCAGTCTTGTAATGAATTGCATTCAATGGCTAAATCCGAACTCACTCCCACAGAATCTCATGACAGCATGGTTCTCATCGATGAACAAATAAGCGTCATCGATAAACAAACAAGCGTCATCGATAAACAAACAAGCGTCATCGATAAACAAACAAGCGTCATCGATGAACAAACAAGCGTCATCGATGGATAAACAAGCGTTACTGATGGACACAACAGAGTAAAAAAGGGTGGAATGGTGTAACTGGCTCCGCAGCAGTTAAAAACATAATATCTTTTAATCTAATTGCACGTTGGCGGAATTACGTGGATTACTTCACGGATTATTCCTGGCTTTTGAAAAATGAGCAACTGGCGATATGCCTAATTGGTGTTTTTATTTCATTACAATTTGCCATAAGCCACAGATTGTTGGTTAATTTATTCATGGTTTTATTTTATGCAACAATTTTTATTTGGCTATCACATTATTTTCATTACTTGTTTCCCTTAATGTGGTTCACTTGTTTTTTTTCTTCTGAGATTTAATGTTTTAATTTTATCTGTAGCGAGTTTTATTAGTCATTATCATCATCATCATCATCATCATCGTCATCTGCCATACGGGTTGACGTAAGCGAACATGTCCTTCCGCATTCTTCTATCTACGGTGCATCGCATCAGTTATGTTGTTGACTGTCTCCCATGCCAAGACACCAAGCTATCTAATATTTTTTTCTCTTTGTCGTCCGCGATCTCTCTTTCCTTGTATTTTGCTGGCTGTTTTCCAACTTACCTCTTCTCACTATGTGCGCGAAAGATGTTGATTGTTTTTTTATGTTTCTTTGGAGTTCACTTTTTGTTTTGACGTCTTAAAAAATTTCCTTGTTGGTAGTTTCAGCTGTCAAGGGAGCTTTCAAAATTCTTCTGAGAAATCCCATCTCTGCGGCTTCTAATCGTCTTTTAATTTGTTTGTTTACTGTCCATAATTTGTTTCTATAGGTCAAAATTGGCACTACATAACACCGATGAACTTTCTTTCTCACTTCTATTAACATAGATTTGTTGCATAAGATGTTTTTCATTTTCTGAAATGCTATTTTGGCCTGAACTATTATGCTTTTTTTTTTATTTATGTGGTTCATCTTCATCTTCTAAGTGTTTAACACGCTGCACTTGTTTCAGATTTGACATGTTTTTATGCTGCATGATGGTAATGATTGTTTCTTCGATATGACCATTACTTCTGTTTTTTTTTACTATTCAGACTGAGACCTTACTTGTTGATTTCTTTTACTATTATGTCAATCATTTCTAATAGTTCATTCTGTCTCTAAGATTGTATCAAGATTGTTTTAAGATTGCAATAAGATTGTATTCTTCTTCTTCTTCTTCTTCTACCTTTCAGCTCCCTGTGGAGCATAGATCTTCAACAAACACATTCCAAGTCGCTCTGTTTCTTGCCATTCTTTTAAGATCATTCCATGTCTTTCCCATCATCTTCATCTCTGCTTCTATCTGTCTTTTCCAAGAATTCCTTGTTCTTAATCTTTGTCTTTTCCCCTGGAGATTAAAAAAAAAAGGGCCTGTTGTGTAATACTCTCAGTTGGCTTCCACAGTGTGTGTCCTACCCACCGCCATCGTCTTCGATGTATCTCTTTATCCACAGGTATTTGACTGTATAATTCTATGTTAGTGATTTTGTCCTGCCATTTCCATCCTTTTATTTTGTGTAAGTTTCCATTAATGAAGGTCGGTATCGTCGTGATTGTCATTTTAGTTGTTCTCCATGTTTCACAGCAATATAATAAGACTGACTTCAACATTTGAGTGGAACATTTTTATTTTAGTATTTAAACTAATTTCTTTGGACTTCCATATGTTTATATACAAAAAATTGTACATGTATTAACAAAGGACAATGTTAAGGCCCTCCAAATGGAACACTCTGTACGGAACCACAGCAGAATTTAAAAATACTTGTAGATACTACTACATGGCATTGGGCTGAAGGGCATCAGCTCAAAGGTCGCTGGATAGCATAACAACAACAACAACAAAAGACAATGTCGAAATAAAAAGCAGAGGGAGAGAGACAAATAGCAACAAATCATACCGGACATATATCGACAAGTTAATACAATTATATTGATAAACAACTGAAGGGACAATATATATTGTAGAGATGTACGATCATCTATGCTAGCTGACATGCTACTTTATAAATTAATGATGATGATGAAGCAGTCGTGTGGTTTTAATTAAGAAACCTAAGGTGCGCTGGCTAGAAAGTTTTAAAACCCTTAATTTATGTCCCGTAAGAACTGACAATACCCGCTCTCATTTCCCTTGCCCCAATCACACATGCATTTGAGATTTACGGGTTAACTGACAAGATATCCTTGACCTCTAAGTAAGAAATAAATCACACAGGCGGTGGGTTACAATGAATTAGTAAGCTCCGAATTCCCATACATCGGGTGATACCGTGAGGAATTGTTTAATTTCTCTCAATTTCAAAGAAAACATACCGCTCTTTGATTAACACTGGAATCACTACACTTTGACAATAGAACAAAGTCCGATTATAAAAGCCAAGCGGTTGATTCACAAGCCTATGTAACATGATGAACAGTTCCCAGGACTTAATGTAACTGCACGCAAAAACTGGTGGGGAAGGCGCTTGGATCAAACATCTAAACAACCTCTTGAACTTTCACGTGTTCTAAAATTAACCCTCGCTTGCTGGTTCGTTAGTTTTGTTCATGTCCCTTTCTATCGCTCGTACAATCGCGTCATCAATCAGTTTAGTTCAATGGGAGGACAAGACAGTGACAGGACTCCCGGGACACCTCCATGTGGACGCTATTCAAATAGCGTAACACAGACTGGGCAAGGCTTGTAATCTGCAGCGGTTTGTTTTTCGTCTCCACTCTGAATAAATGTCTTTCCCTCAAGTGTTTTATTTATTTTATTCATTTATTTTGGAAGGAATATGATATGTTACCACTGGCATTATTTGGAGACAATATTTTCTATTAAGTGTCAGACTTTGCATATGGACCTCATTGTATTTCGTCACACGTCGCTGTTCTTGGCGAGACATCGGTGCCTGCTGTTGTTGCTTCTCCTTTCAGTGTTTTACTTAAAACTGTACGTAAAAATTAAGTTAAAAAAAATGTCCGCCATGCCCAGCCTAAAGGTAAGAAACAGAACGAGACTTGAATCGGTGACGTAGCACGCGAGCTTTCATCCATTTGTGCCCGAACGCCTATCCAGAAGTGTTCCGAGACTTCAGGATAGTGTCGCATCAAGCATCGAAACTCACGATCCGAGGCGGCATTCCTCACCTTACCAGAGTGCTACCCTGATACCCATTTCTCCTAAGGGATGCCTTCTGTCTCCATTTCTCTTTCTACTGGCCTTAGATTTGATTATGAAAATAACTCAGAACAATAGAAATGGAATCCAGTGGTCACCGAGAAAGCAACTTTATGATTTAGATTTTGCTGATGACATAGCTTTCACACAGACATCAACAGATGCAAGCGAATAAAACGGGAATACTTGATAAGATATCACAACAGCTGGAATTGAAAATAAATAGAGATACGATCAAAATTATGAGAATTAGTACAGTTGGTAATAAGTAAGTAAAGAGCCCCGTCACGCCAAGTGACGTATAGGGAATATGGTGTTAGTGACCATAATTTGTATAGACCTTTCGCACATGATTTTTGGGGTAATGTGGTCGGTATTACGCCCGTGTTGCTTTATTTTCCCTGGAAAAATCATGTACCCATTTAAGGCTGGGTGAACCCGGAAGCCATCGATCAGGATCGAACCCAACCTCTTGTCCTTTGTAGTCCAGTTCACTAACGACTGAGCTATCACGACCAAATAATAATAGGAGAAATACCTCTACTAGACTTACAATCTTATATATATATATATATATATATATATATATATATATATATATATATATCTGGGCAGTAATATAGACAAAGAAGGAGGAACAGAGAATGATACCAAAATAAGGATATCAAAAACAAGAGGAGCATTAATTGTACTAGGAAACATATGGAAGTCCAAAGAAATTAGGTTAAATACACAAATTAACATGTTTAATCTTAATGTTAGATCAGTATTATTATATGGCTGTGAAACATGGAGAACAATAAAGATGACAATCATGAAGATGCAGACCATCATCATTGAATATTCACGCAGAATAAAAAAGATAGAAATAGCAGGACAAAATCACTAACATAGAATTATGGAAATGTACCAGTCAAAAACCAGGGGATAAAGGATACAACGACGGCGATAGGACACACACTGCGGAAGCCAACTGAGAGTATTGTACAACAGGACTTTTTTTATCCCCAGGGAAAAAGACAAAGAGGAAAACCAACATATCTTGGAGAAGACAGATGGAAGGAAGAGATGACGATAATGGGGAAGACATGGAATGATCTTAAAATAATGGCAAGAAACAGAAAGGCTTGGAAAGTGTTTTTTGAAGACCTATCCTCCACAGGGAGCTGAAAGTGTTTGTTGAAGACCTATGCTCCACAGGGAGCTGAAAGTGTTTGTTGAAGACCTATGCTCCACAGGGAGCTGAAAGTGTTTGTTGAAGAACTATGCTCCACAGGGAGCTGAAAGTGTTTGTTGAAGACCTATCCTCCACAGGGAGCTGAAAGTGTTTGTTGAAGACCTATGCTCCACAGGGAGCTGAAAATGTTTGTTGAAGACCTATCCTCCACAGGGAGCTGAAAATGTTTGTTGAAGACCTATCCTCCACAGGGAGCTGAAAGGTAGAAGAACACCACATTCCTTATACGCCAATTGGCGTGACGAGGCTCATTACTTTTTATGTGTAACTCTCTTTTCTCGGACTCCAGATCTAAGGAATCCCATCCGGGTCTTGCTAGACGAATGGGGAATAAGGTATTAGTGATAATATTCTCAATGACAGCGGCATATTTTTGGGTGATGTGGTCGGCATCACGCAAGGCCGCCTTCACTTCCGAGCAAAATCTCAGGTACTCATTTTCAGAGGCTCAATGAACACCGGAGCCATTGTTGATCCGAAAAAAATGTGACACTTCAGTGAATCGAACTCAGACCTATTTGATCATGAATGGAACTCATTAACCAGTTAGCCACCGAGGCTCCAGAATCAGGATCTTTAAGAAACAATGTATCATTTCAGTATTTTCCCCTTACCGGGTTCTGCCTATTGGACTTAAATTACCGGAGTATATAGGCCGCTTGTCCAGTGCAGTCGCCGGGACTTTTTGGAGCTGAGATTTTATTTCACCGCTGATAGACAATACTTTTGATTCTACCGAGGTTCGAACCCGGTTTCTCCTGTGTTGGAGCCCGAAAAGATATCTATCCGACCACCTGGTCCAGATTTAGGTGGGAAGGAAATTTACAGGCTCACGTCATCCATCTCTTCGTGCTTTAATTAGACTCATCACCACCGCTTTTAACTCTTTCCGTACGTTTCGCCGCACTGTGCGCCATGCCGATTTCGGCTGCGAACGTTTTTTGTCTAGGGAGGGTAGTCATTCTTTCGTTGAGTTCCCGGCGGATTAACCAGTCGTTTAAGCTAAGTAATTCTATATTTAATATTTTATATATACATATATTCTCCTATTCTTTCTATATTCTTATCTTAGCTCTCTTCTTTTTTTCATTTTTTCATCATCCTACTTTTTTTCTTTTCTATCCTCTTCTTCTGATCATGTATTTATCGATAATTGTGTTTCACCGTTTGTTTTCGTTGTCCTTGTACTCTGAAAAAGGCCTCAGGCCGAAACGTCAGTATTGTGTTGTGTTCCTTCCTTGTGAAGCTGCCTTCATACCTTGGAGTGTTCTACACTCCTCACCACAGGCCCCATGCGAACGTTTTATCGCATAGTGCGCCACTCTCAATGTGATTAGTGTGAGCGTCATCAAATCATATTCTTCTTACAGGTCTTATATCATTTTGATATTGGTGAAATCTAATACTTAGTTTAATTATCTAAAATGTCATATATGATATATTCTATGTTACATAAATATGTAGATTAATTCTTAAAACCATGAACAATTTTGTCCCTGAAATCTCTGCCGTTACGTTGCTAAAAATCTTCCGTCCGGAAAGAGTTAACTTCATCACCCGACATGTACCTGTAGGTATCTGTGCCTCACCGTTTGTTGTCGTTGTCCCTATCTTCTGAAAAAGCTGTCACCATACCTTGGAGTGTATACAACACCCCACAACTGGCTCCTGACTACCAGCTTTACCGCAACACTGCAATAAGTTGCCTGTTCCCTGCATAGAGAACCTCGCGGTTTTAAGTCATTGAACCATAACGTAGATACCAACGGCCTGCTGGATCAATAACTAACGAGAAAACAATACGTCAATCCCATGACCACTAGATCACTCCTCTTGGAAAAATCCTGACCTTTTATATCATCTCTTAAGGTGAGAGTTATTGCCGTTTGCTTCTATTGTCAAATCCGCAAGGCGTGTATGAGGGCGACATGTTTCCGGGTCGCTTTTTTTTTTTCTTTTATCTTTTTTACTCGGTCTCACCAACGAGAACCATGGGGTGGCCGAGATGTCTTTGGTGGAGGGTGTCGTTAACATTCGTTGGCGGGTACATCAAAGGAACCTGCTTGTTCTGGGTTTAAGTGAGAAACCGTCAAACTTTCGGTAACATCCGTATTTCTTGGGGATTGTCGCCTATACGTAAATTACGTTCTGAAGTATTAGGTGCAGGTTGGAATGTAAAGAGGGAATTAATTAGTAAGGAGTAGTTAGTGAAAACAAATGTAGCGTTGGGGTTAAAGTGCCCGTATCACAGTTATAAGGATAGCCAGTTGAACTCACATTTTAAACTAGCGCGACTTTTTCGAGTGATTCTTGATCTCAAGTGTTTGATTGAGTAGCTAATCATACCGCATGAGAAAGTAGTGAGATCTGATGTCTAGCCCTCTCAGGGTAGTAAGATCTGATGTCTAGCCCTATCTGTGAAGTGAGATTTGATGTCTAGCCCTATATGGGAAATGAGATTTGATGTCTAGCCCTAGCTGTGTAGTGAGATTTGATGTCTAGCCCTCTTAGGGTAGTAATATATGATGTCTAGCCATATCTGTGAAGTGAGATTTGATGTCTAGCTCTATCTGTGAAGTGAGATTTGATGTCTAGCCCTATCTGTGAAGTGAGATTTGATGTCTAGCCCTATCTGTGAAGTGAGATTTGATGTTTAGCTCTATCTGTGAAGTGAGATTTGATGTCTAGCTCTATCTGTGAAGTGAGATTTAATGTCTAGCCCTATCTGTGAAGTGAGATTTGATGTCTAGCTCTATCTGTGAAGTGAGATTTGATGTCTAGCCCTATCTGTGAAGTGAGATTTAATGTCTAGCCCTATCTGTGAAGTGAGATTTGATGTCTAGCTCTATCTGTGAAGTGAGATTTGATGTCTAGCTCTATCTGTGAAGTGAGATTTGATGTCTAGCCCTATCTGTGAAGTGAGATTTGATGTCTAGCTCTATCTGTGAAGTGAGATTTGATGTCTAGCTCTATCTGTGAAGTGAGATTTAATGTCTAGCCCTATCTGTGAAGTGAGATTTGATAACTAGCCCTATCTGTGCAGTGAGATTTGATGTCTAGCTCTATCTGTGAAATGAGATTTGATGTCTAGCTCTATCTGTGAAGTGAGATTTGAAGTCTAGCTCTTTTGAATAACGGCCAAAAGAAGGACGTCCAGTGTGCATTCGCGCACGTTAAAGAACTCTTTGCAGTTTAAAGTTGACAAGAGTAGGCTTGAGCAGGCCACTTTGCCGTGGCAAAACTCTTAAGGAAGTCTACACATCCCGAAAACGGATATGCCGGGCCTAAAGGATCAGATATTGCCAGATCCAGAAGTGAAAAAAAACACCCCTTTCAGTATAGTAAAAAAGTAAAGTACCCCCGTCACGCCAAGTGGCGTATAGGGAATATGGTGTTAGTGACTATATATTTTACAGACCTTCGCCACGTGATTTTTTTTGGTAATGTGGTCGATATTACGTCCGTGCCGCTTTACTTTCCCAGAAAAAAAATCCGGTACCCATTTAAGGCTGGGTGAACCCGGAAGCCGTCGGTTGGGATCGAACCCTACCTCTTGTAATTTATAGTCCAGTTCACTAACCACTGAGCTATCGCGGCTCCCCATTCTGTATACTTCTCTAAAAAATATAATTACACCCCCCCCCCGTCCCCCAACCTTCTTTTTTATGAAGGGGAAGAAGAATAAGGGAAAGGAGCACTGGGGGGGGGGGGTGAATCTTCAAAAGGATGTCCCCACGATAAAGGGAGGTCTTATACCCCAGGATCCAGATGCTGCTGTGCTACAAAGAACCTTTACTTTTACCTATCATCATCATTAAGTGCCGGGCCTGCTGGCGTAGGTGATCATGTCTCTCCACAACTTGCGATCTCGACAGTTATTTATCATTTCTGTTGTTGACCTTCTGCCAAGCCATTCTCTTAAGCTGTCTAGTATTTTTTCTCAATGCTTCCCTCTATCTCTTCGTCCCTCAATTTTCCCAGTTGGTACAATATATTCCTGATGTTCTCTTGACATTGCATGGCCAAAGAATCATGATTATTTCTTCTAAATATTGAAAATTAGCTCTCTTTTTGCTTTAGCCTCTTTCAGAACGTTTTAATTACTCCTCCTAGCTTTCCAAAGTATTCTCAACATTCTTCTGTAAAAACCATCTTTCTACAGATTCAAGTTGTTTTCTCGTCTGTTATCCTATTGTCCATGATTCACATCCATATATTAAAACTGGCTCTACATTACATTTAAGAACTCTCTTTCTTGTTGGAAAGCTACTCTCGCCTGAGCCATTCAGCGTCTCACCTCTTTTGTACATCTACCATCTGAGGTTTACATTGTTCCCAGATATTTAAATTCATTTACCTGTTTTTATATTCTTCCACTTGTCTTTATTGTGCTTTGTGGGTATGTCTTTTACCTATAAAATGATTTTAAATGTTTCAGAGTTTCTATGACAAGATATTTTGGTTAATGGTAATTTGAGGCCTATAATTTTATTTTAGCAACCTCTGAAGAAAGCGGTCACTGAAATCTACCAAATGGCGAAGCCAAACTGCTCAGTGCTTCCAATGAGCTTTCTTTTATTATTATTTTTTTTTTATTTACTTGATCCACTAGTTTCATATTCCATTAATGTAGATCATTTCTTTTAAAAGAAATTTCACATAAAGTATCCAAGTGTCCCCATTGTACGCCCATTAACCAGTTTGCTATAAACTCAAGTCCAGCTCATGAAAAACTATCCAACTGAGCAAAGTTACTCAAATTGCAGTCTTTTGTTGTAAATTCTCTGGAATAATATCCGAGGACAAGTCGAGGGTTGAAAACAGTTGTGACACAAAGTATTAATTTGATTCAACTGACCGCCAGGTGCCTCGCGTGTTCTTTATGGGGATAACTTGAAACAACTCTGCAGATAAAGTTATAGTAACGTTTTCAAGCAAGTAGTAACATTTTTTAACTACTGAGTAACATTTTACAGAAGAATGTCGAGAATACCATGGACAGCTAAGTAGAGTGATGAAGATGTTCTGAGAGAGGAAGCAAAAAGTGAGCTAATTTCCAATATTAGGAAGAAGCAATCATTATTTTTTTGGCCATGTAATGAGAAGAGATCAACTGGAATATATTGTAACAACTGGGAAAATTGAGGGACGAAGAGATAGAGGGAAGCAAAGAGAAAAAAAAATAACAGACAGTTTAAGAGAATGGCTTGGCAGAAGATCAACAACAGAAATGATAAATAACTGCCGAGATCGAAAGTTGTGGAGAGACATGATCACCTACGCCAGCAGGCCCGGTACTTGATGATGATGATAAGTAACATTTTTACAACAATAATAAATAAAATCATTTACGAGAGAAATGTTAATAACAAATTGTACAATGAGATGAATAAAAATGTTGGTACATGAAAACTGTGAACAGTCTTGTCATCAGCGCGCAGACTGTTTAAGATGTTAGTTAATTATTACTTGTATTTCAATGTTAAATTCATCTTTTTCAACTATTGATTTCACTAGGAACATTCTTACTTATTTCTTCCTCTTCATTGCTCATTTTTCTCTTTATAGTCTTTATTTTCTACTCCTGCTTGTCCTTGATCATTTTTCTTTAATCCTTCCTCCTCTTCTTTGGTTTCGATGATAGTGTACAGCGAACATTGCTTTCATTTTGCTTTTGCTTGCTTGCTTGCTTGCTTGCTTTTGCTTGCTTGCTTGCTTGCTTTTGCTTGCTTGCTTGCTTGCTTTTGCTTGCTTGCTTGCTTTTGCTTGCTTGCTTGCTTGCTTTTGCTTGCTTGCTTGCTTTTGCTTGCTTGCTTGCTTGCTTTTGCTTGCTTGCTTGCTTTTGCTTGCTTGCTTGCTTGCTTTTGCTTGCTTGCTTGCTTGCTTTTGCTTGCTTGCTTGCTTTTGCTTGCTTGCTTGCTTTTGCTTGCTTGCTTGTTTGCTTGCTTGCTTGCTTGCTTGCTTTTGCTTGCTTGCTTGCTTTTGCTTGCTTACTTGCTTTTGCTTGCTTGCTTGCTTGCTTGCTTGCTTGCTTTTGCTTGCTTGCTTGCTTGCTTGCTTGCTTTTGCTTGCTTGCTTGCTTGCTTGCTTGCTTTTGCTTGCTTGCTTGCTTGCTTTTGCTTGCTTGCTTGCTTGCTTACTTGCTTTTGCTTGCTTGCTTGCTTGCTTGCTTTTGCTTGCTTGCTTGCTTGCTTTTGCTTGCTTGCTTGCTTTTGCTTGCTTGCTTGCTTTTGCTTGCTTTTGCTTGCTTGCTTTGCTTGCTTGCTTGCTTGCGTTCACCCGATGACTAAAGGAGTGTGCCTCTTCATCATCGGCCCTTAAAAGGACGTTAAGTGGGCGTGTCTGCGTTGTGTTGTGGTTTACAGTATAACTGTTATATTTGCGTCCTTTCGGCCCAACACATCCGACTTCAGCATGACTTTTTTGATTACCGGGTTGTCTTCCCTCTTCGATCCCTACTGGCTTGGCCAGACTAGACAGGTTAGTCTGTTACTAGAGTCACACACGGAGAGGTGGAGCAGGGTCTGGATGGTTCTGGTTCACCGATCCTGGCAGCAAGCCATCAGCTGTGGGTCGCTGACAACTTCCAGCTCTGGTGCTGTGAGGCGCGCCTTCGCCTCTCATGTTCCTTTTGGTTCGATAACCAACTCTGCCATGGAATAAATTGGTAATGTTTTTGTATTCCAACAATGATCAAAACTCAAGTGTCTAGAATTTTTGTTGTTGGATTCTCAACGTAGAGGTAGTATCGCTTATCAGTACTTGAAGGCTCTTAGTTCTTGTGCAACTCATCTCTGCTCCAACTACGATGATTGTTGTTGTTGTGGATACAGAAGCCTGTAAGCTAACGCCTTTCGGTCCAATGCCATGTAGTGAACTTTGGCTTGTTTATGTTATTTCCTAGCGCCCGCAGAGCTGATTTTTGAATTAATAAAAATGATTACATTTCAAATAACTCTGATGGCAAAACGTGCACTTACAATACAATCTTCATCCCAACATTGTGCTACCAATGCCAGACCTGGACCCTAGATGCAAGAACAATAAGAAAAATAGCCTCCACAGAGATGAAATGTGTTAGACGAATGACAGAAAAGTCTGAGAGATAAAATCAGAAATGAAGAACTCAGAAAAAATCTAGGAATAGCCCCCGCCATAGAATATATAAGGAAACAACAGATAAAATGGTTTGGCCACGTGACAAAGCTGAAGGATCAAAACTCAACACAACGAGCTTTCAACAAACGTTGTGAGAACACCAGACCCAAGGGTCGACCACGAAAAAGATGGATCGATGGAATATTAGAAGCACTAGGAAACATAACAGCAGCAGAGGCGAACAGAAGAGCAAAAGACCGCAAATTATATCTCCCCTCGACGCTGAAAGGCAGATGAGGAAGGAAAGAAGAAGAAGAAGATTATATTTCCTATCTTTGATGGTTTGGTATATAAACAGTATTCAGATGGTAAACTTCTGTTGCTGTTGATGCTGTCTCTGTTTCATAATTGTTCCAGACTTTACCACAAGGGCCTTATAGTTCTCTCTGCTGTACCATCGGGATGATGTAGAACATTCCAGATCCCGCTTTGATAGTTGCCATTGTAGCCGCATCATCGGTATAAACATTTAATTACGATGATAAAATAACCCTATCATTGTGTGGAATGTACAGTAGGGGGACTGGTTGGTCCCGAGGCAAGACGCCGGACTCGAGACATAGAGGTTGTGGGTTCAAATCCCGGCTGCACCAATTGACATTTTTATTTACGATTTCTCTCTGCGGCAACCACCCTTGGTCTCAGCAGCGAGACCCGGCTTGAAACGTCAATTACTCATGGACGGAAAAAAATAGACGGAGTTGTCTGCCTGTGCGGCGAGGGACCCCATTGCACACGGCTGCCAGGGAAAAATGAATTAATACGCAAATTTAAGTTCTTAGCCTCTAGGGACTTCGTAAAAGGTGGCGACAGCAAAAAAAGAAAAAATGTACAGCAGACTATCGTTCTTAGCCTCCTAATTGACCTTTCTTTCACAAACCTTGACTTAACATTGCCTTCATTGACGCCAAATATATTCTCTCCTTTGGCGTTCTCATGACAACGCTCCTACTCATCGTCGCTGACTGCTCACAGCTCAGTTGCTGGCTGATCTCTTAATCCCCGTCTTCAGATGTATAATTGAATGCACACAATAGTGTTGTTGTTGTTGTTGATGATGATGTTGTTGTTGTTGGACATTGATTTTGTGCCATAGATTTAGATGTCAATCTTGATAATATCAAAGATAGCAGTAGTCAACACAATGCTGGTGACATATTTGTACAACTTGTCCAGGTATGGTTGTTGTTGTTGTTATTGGTGTTGTTGTTGTTACTGCTGTTGGATATTGATTTTCTGCCATAGTTTTAGATGTCAATCTTGATAATATCAAAGACAGCATTAGTCAACACAATGCTGGTGGCATCTTTGTACAACCTGTCCAGGTATGGTTGTTATTGTTGGTCTTGTTATTACCGACCTAATGCTAGACATTGATAGGAGAGCACGCTTTCTGACTCAACGGGCATGGCAGGTCATAATAGCTTTCTGGACATCAGAGGCTTTTACTGGAGAAGTGAGAGTTCGTCTATGCTGGGAAACTATTTGTCCTGACTAGACGTACTGCTATACTACTATCTTCTATAGTCATAAGTCACGCAGCCTGACCAAGCTCGATGGCTGATCAAACTCTGGACCTCAGGGAAGTGACTTATTTCTCCTGTTTTTGAGAGTCTAGCATATTATAGGCATGTTGTTAGATTTATGCGAATATTCTTACATATTTTGGAGTTGTTTTTATTCCTGCTAAAGGCCTTTTGGCTGAAACGTCGCTCTATTTTTGTTTTGTTCTTCATCTACGTAAAGCTGTTACCATACCACTGTTTCCTTTTTTTTTTTAATTTTCGATATTATCATCAACTTTACCGCAGCTCCACATTTCTATACATCTTTATGTCTTTACCCACTTCTGTTAGTCATTGAAGTCAGGGGAGGCCGACGAGGAGACAGAGCTGCTAGGTCTTGGTCAGCTGATGTTCCGCCGGTCCTGCTGTTGCAATCGCAGAAGCTCTAGCTCCCCCGTCCTGGTATGGTGGCAGTGATCGCCGCTTTTCCTTCTCTATTCAACACATATTATGTGTTCGGGGCACCGGTAGTCTAGTTGGGAATAGCTACACAACTGGACGGACTACCGATGTCCGGACACCCCATGTTCGAGTCTTGCTGAAATCAGTGCGATTTGTTCTCGTGGTTGGGAAAAAAAAACACCCCCGTAGTCGACCTAGAAAATTACGACAACCAGAGGATTATATTCCTCTAGTAGTCGTCGAGTGAACCCAAGAAAGAGAAAAGAGGACTCCTCTAGTAGTCGTCGAGTGAACCCAAGAAAGAGAAAAGAGAATTCTATATTCCTCTTGTAGTCGTCGAGCTAACTCAAGAAAGAGAAAAGAGAATTATATACTCCTATAGTAGTCGTCGAGTGAACCCAAGAAAGAGAAAAGAGGATTATATACTCCTATAGTAGCTGTCGAGTTAACCCAAGAAAGAGAAAAGAGAATTCTATATTCCTCTTGTAGTCGTCGAGTGAATCAAAGAAAGAGAAAAGAGAATTATATACTCCTCTAGTAGTCGTCGAGCTAACTCAATAAAGAGAAAAGAGAATTATATACTCCTCTAGTAGTCGTCGAGCTAACTCAAGAAAGAGAAAAGAGAATTATATACTCCTCTAGTAGTCGTCGAGCTAACTCAAGAAAGAGAAAAGAGAATTATATACTCCTATAGTAGTCGTCGAGTGAACCCAAGAAAGAGAAAAGAGGATTATATACTCCTATAGTAGCTGTCGAGTGAACTCAAGAAAGAGAAAAGAGGATGATATATTCCTCTGTGTCCGGTTAGCGCAATCGATAGGCGGTTGGCTTACCACGGCAACAGCCGGGGTTCGTACCCTGGCGAGGACACCTGGGTTTTACTAATTCCCTACAAATTAGTACCTCTGAAGTCGGAGTAAATCTGCCTGCATGGCGAGGGGCATCCTGTAATGGGATAAAACAGACTTTACGCGCAAAATTCAGTCCCACAAAATTGAGTGGGTGGGACTTCGTCAGAGGTCAAAGCTGACGAAAGCGAACGAACGAATATATTCCTCTTGTAGTCGTCGAGTGATCCCAAGAAAGAGAAAAGAGGATTATATACTCCTATAGTAGTCGTCGAGCTAACTCAAGAAAGAGAAAAGAGGATTATATACTCCTCTAGTAGTCGTCGAGCTAACTCAAGATAGAGAAAAGAGGATTATATACTCCTCTAGTAGTCGTCGAGCTAACTCAAGATAGAGAAAAGAGGATTATATACTCCTCTAGTAGTCGTCGAGCTAACTCAAGAAAGAGAAAAGAGGATTATATACTCCTCTAGTAGTCGTCGAGCTAACCCAAGAAAGAGAAAAGAGGATTATATACTCCTATAGTAGTCGTCGAGCTAACTCAAGAAAGAGAAAAGAGGATTATATACTCCTCTAGTAGTCGTCGAGCTAACCCAAGAAAGAGAAAAGAGGATTATATACTCCTATAGTAGTCGTCGAGCTAACCCAAGAAAGAGAAAAGAGGATTATATACTCCTCTAGTAGTCGTCGAGCTAACCCAAGAAAGAGAAAAGAGGATTATATACTCCTCTAGTAGTCGTCGAGCTAACCCAAGAAAGAGAAAAGAGGATTATATACTCCTATAGTAGTCGTCGAGCTAACCCAAGAAAGAGAAAAGAGGATTATATACTCCTCTAGTAGTCGTCGAGCTAACCCAAGAAAGAGAAAAGAGGATTATATACTCCTCTAGTAGTCGTCGAGCTAACCCAAGAAAGAGAAAAGAGGATTATATACTCCTCTAGTAGTCGTCGAGCTAACCCAAGAAAGAGAACAGAAATCAAGTCAAAATTATTCAAATGAAATATAGTGTACGAAGCACTCACGTTGACAATAATTTGTATGCAGATCTTCAACGTGTTGTCATTGTCAACGTGTTTCTGAAGGAATTAGAAATAATAGCGACAACTTTCCAAGCGGCGACACCTAGTGGATCAAATGGTCGTAAACTTGGAGGTTTCCAATGTAATTAAGCGTGACATCTTGTCAAGAACGGAAGTCCTATATGTCATTTTTTGGATCATGTTCCTGCTAGGTGTTTGGTAATTTCCGTAGTAAAAAGTCTGCACCCTACTTTAGCGTTTAGCTCTTCACAAACGATTCTTATTTCTTCTTGTTCTACTTTCCTTTTTCATTTACCTTTCAGCGTCGAGGGTAGATATAATGCGCGGTCTTTTGCTCTTCTGTTCACCTCTGCTGCTGTAATGTTTCCTAGTGCTTCTAATATTCCGTCAATCCATCTTTTTCGTGGTCGGCCCTTGGATCTGATGTTCTCGCAACGTTTATTGCAGTCTCGTTGTGTTGTGATGCTATCACGTGGTCAAACAATTTTATCTGTTGTTGCTTTATATGGCGGGAATTATTCCTAGCTTTTTTTTCTAGTTCTTCATTTCTGATCTTATCTCTCATACAGTTTTCTATCATTCGTCTAACACGTTTCATCTCGGTAGTGATTATTTTTGTTACTTTTTTCTTCATCTAGGGTCAAGAACTGGCATTGGTAGCACAACGTTGGGATGAGGAATTTGTTGTGGAATACCCGTTTTGCCTCTAGAGTTATTTCCATGTTGGACAATAGTGGTGATAACTGTGGCGAGGAAAGCATTGGCATTCAGTAATCGTTTCAAATTAGTTACACAATGGAGCCATATAGCAAAGAAATGTTGATAAAGATATCGTACTTTCCATAACAGATTTTATATATAAACTTCTTCTTCCCATCCTCATCTGCCTTTCAGCGTCGAGGGGAGATACAATTTGCGGTCTTTTGCTCTTCTGTTCGCCTCTGCTGCTGTTATGTTTCCTAGTGCTTCTAATATTCCATCGATCCATCTTTTTCGTCGTCGACCCTTGGGTCTGGTGTTCTCACAACGTTTGTTGAAGGCTCGTTGTGTTGAGTTTTGATCTTTCTGCCTTGTCACGTAGCGAAACCATTTTATCTGTAGTTTCCTTATATATTCTATGGCGGGGGCTATTCCTAGCTTTTTTCTCAGTTCTTCATTTCTGATCTTATCTCTTAGACTGTTTCCTGTCATTCGTATAACACATTTCATCTCTGTAGAGGTTATTTTTCTTATTGTTCTTGCATCTAGGGTCCAGGTCTGGCATTGGTAGCACAACGTTGTGATGAAGATTGTGTTGTTGAGTCCAGGTCTGGCATTGGTAGCACAACGTTGCGATGAAGATTGTGTTGTTGAGTCCAGGACTGGCATTGGTAGCACAACGTTGGGATGAAGATTGTATTGTTGAGTCCAGGTCTGGCATTGGTAGCACAACGTTGGGATGAAGATTGTATTGTTGAGTCCTGGTCTGGCATTGGTAGCACAACGTTGGGATGAAGATTGTATTGTTGAGTGTGGAAACTTCTGATTAATTCTACGAATATTATGTACGGCGATAACCTCGTACTGTTAATGGGGACACAACTCTCGCATTTACATGGAGAGCTCTCTATTTAATATTTACAATTAACTGCTCAATTTTTCTCTTACTTTCCTTTTGTTTCCCTTTCTCCCTCAACTCTCTCTCTCTCTCTCTCTCTCTCTCTCTCTCTCTCTTTCTCTCTCACTATCATTCCACCTTCTCCTGTCTTCTTCTATTTCCATCAATAAAAAATATTCCCATCTTGTTAGCGTTGACCCTTTAAGTGGGCATGCATACGATGTGTCTAACGTTTACGACAAAGTAGCGATATTTTACGACCTCATACCAAAGACATTCATCTTCAGTATGTGTAGATTTACATAAATAATATTTATCCGGGTAGCGGCCATTTTTGAAATTTTAGCTGTCACAGGTTTTTTGACATGCGATATCACTATCCAGAGAGGACTAGACATTGGATATCACTATCCAGAGAGGGCTAGTCATCGGATATCACTATCCAGAGAGGGCTAGACATCGAACATCACTATCCAGAGAGGGCTAGACATTGAACGTCACTATCCAGAGAGGGCGAGACAATGGTCATCACTATACAGAGAGGGCTAGACAGAAGACATTATTATTCAAAGAGCGCTAGACATCGGACATCACTATCCAGAGTTTAGGAAAGGTTACAACCTCGAGGAAACCACGGATTCAATCTTTGATAAATTTCCGCCGCTTATTGTGGGAATCGAACCCATAACTTTCTTGTCCAGATGCCAGCGTCTACCTGTTTAGTACCAAGTAGTACCGTGTATCATTATGAGGGAGGTAAAGAATAGTGACACTGTGACCTTCCAGACATGTCGTAAGAGGCGACTAAGGAAGTGGATCGATGGCTTGACAAGCTGTCATTGTAAGAAGTATTGTTATGGAAACAGAGTCATAGATTTTAGAAGCAGTGATCTCTGCAATATGTACAATTTTGGCACGCAAGGTTTCTGTTTTTGAGATTGTGGTTCTGTCCTATGTGCCGTCTTCGGCTCGAAAGGACATTAGATAGATACATAGTACCGTGTAACCTACCAATAATCCAATGACATCCCCTTCGTTGTGACATCCCCTTCGTTGTGACATCCCCTTCGTTGTGACATCCCCTTCGTTGTGACATCCCCTTCGTTGTGACATCCCCTTCGTTGTGATATCCTCTTCATTGATATCCCCTTCGTTGTGAGGCCCGCTTCATAAACAAGGACTGTTGCAAGGATGTCAGTAGATGATAACGGTTTCTTTGATCATTAACACCTTCATTTTATTGACAACTGGCCCTTAGTATATGACCAGTTGTCCGCCCTTGATGTAATTGTGTTTTATTGACCTTTTTTTTTAATGCATAATTATCCATTATTCAATGGATAAAAAAAAAAGAATATTTGTTATAACGTTTAAAACGAAATTACATGTTCCCCACTTATCACGTCCATTTCCCCGCATGGTCTATTAACACAAGAAGAAGACTACTTGATTGAAACCACTGAACTATATTAGGTAACTCTCCAGCAATAAACATGCCACTTGGCCGGACTGCTTCACAATAAATGCGTGTAACCTTGACGTAGACGTCATTTACAAACCGGAAAGTCGCCGGAAGTCATTTTGGTTGTCCGCGCAAAAATCTGTCATGACTACTTCTTATTTACGATCCCGACATTGGCTAACCACGTGGTGATTGAGAAATGGGGTTTGTTTGTTTTTTTATTTTGGAGAAGTTCCATTCCGGCGTTCGCCTGATGACTACTAAAGGAATGCATTGTTCCCATCGCCTTAAAAGGATGTTAAGTAGGCGTAGATGCCTTTTGTTGTTTATTTCTATAATGTTCATTTTTCGGTAAAATCAAGAGCTATCTTGTTTATGAGCTAATTTCCAATATTAGGAAGATACAGTCATCATTTTTTGGCCCTGTAATGAGAAGTGAACAGCTGGAATATATTGTAACAAGTGGGAAAATTGAGGGACGAAGAGATAAAGGGAGGCAAAGAGAAAAAAAAATACCAGACAGGTTAAAAGAATGGCTTGGCAGAAAGTCAACAGCAGAAATGATAAATAACTGTCGAGATCGAAAGTTGTGAAGAGACATGATCACCTACGCCAGCAGGCCTGGTACTTGATGATGAGGATCTTCTTTATCTGGGATGAAATTGAACCAAAAACCTAAAAAAACGCGCAGTGACTGCACGTACATGCGACTGTTATTCTCAGAATAACAACATGACAGATATAAGCACTTTGATCATGTTGTAAAAGAGTCATACTTTTTAATTCTGTCTTCTGTCACTGTCTCGATGTCGAAGCAAATACCTGTAGCAACGCATATTTAATATAGTATGAACTGGATTACAAGGACCATATTACAACGTATATTTAATATAGTATGAACTGGATTACAGGGACAATATTACAACGTATATTTAATATAGTATGAACTGGATTACAAGGACAATATTACAAAGTATATTTAATATAGTATGAACTGGATTACAAGGACCATATTACAAAGTATATTTAATATAGTATGAACTGGATTACAAGGACAATATTACAACGTATATTATGGATTTTAATTCGTTTGCAGTGATACCGAGGCTTTCCATAACCAATAACCAATTCTCTATATGGCTTGACCACGGAATATGTGAGGGTTATTTTTTTTACCCTTTCAATGGGAGAATTCTGACCTATGGAAGCGAATCATGGACAGTAGACAAACAAATGAAAAGACGATTAGAGGCCACAGAGATGGGATTTCTCAGAAGAATGTTGAAAGTTCCCTGGATAGCTAAAAAGACCAAATAGGAAGTTTTCAAAGAGTCCAACACAAAAAGGCAGCTCCTAAAAAACATCAGAAAAAAACAATCAACATTTTTCGGGCACATCATGAGAAGAGGAAAGTTGGAATACTTGGTTACAACTGGCAAAATAAAAGGAAAGAGATATCGCGGACGACAAAGAGAGAAAATACTGGATATATAATCCATATGTAATCCATAATTACTCAACCGCCCGTGCCATAGTAATCATCCGAATTAATATCTCCTCTCCCAAACAAAGAAAGGTAACTGTAGTCCCCATCGTAGCAGTCTCAGCACACGCCAAAAGTCAAAGTGAACACAGCCAACTGTTCCCTGCCATACGATATCATCATTCATCGTAAACAATTGGAATATCGAAACATGGTCAAAACGGATGAGACACACAGCTCACGGTGTGCACAGAGCACTTAACTCAGTAGCTCCTGCAACATGCCGGACTTGGAATATGAGGAAACTGCAACAAGGAACACTTTTCATGCATAGCCTTCAATTGTTCCCGCCGCCTATCCACCATATACCGGAAGTTCACGTCCTCTTGAAATATTATATAGTTTACCCACATTGCACAATAAAAGATCACTGACTGAAATTATGTCATGCATGAAAGACCGAGAGAAGGTGAAAAATGATGATTGTCTATGCTAACCGGCATGGCGCATGATGAAGATGAGTTTTAAAATAAAACTTTTTCGTGTGTTATGAGTGCTAGACAACGTTAGGACTAGAAAACAGAAAAGAAATTGAAGAATTTGAAATGTGGATTTATAGAAGAATAGGTAAAACTGGATGGAAAGAAAAGAAAACAAACGATGAAGTCTTAACAACAACTAAAAATAAAAAGGAGAACTACTAAATACAATTCAAAGAAGACAAATTAGATTTCTGGGGCATGTTAAAAGACACAACAGCCTACTAAAAGTATTCTTGGAAGGGAATATACAAGGTGAAAGAAGGCGAAGGAGCGCCTCCCAGCACCGGAGCTGGAAGTTGTCAGCGATTCACAGCTGATGGCTTGCGCCAGGATCGGTGAACCAGAAGCATCCAGACCCTGCTCCACCTCTCCGTGGTTCCTCTAGTAACAGACTAACCTGTCAAGCGAGTAGGGATCGAAGAGTGAAGAAAACCCGGTACTCAAAAATGTCATGCTGAAGTCGGATGTGTTGGGCCGAAAGGCGCAAATATCACAGTTATACTGTGAACGGCAACACAACGCAGACACGCCTACTTAATGTCCTTTTAAGGGCGGATGATGACGAGGTACACTCCTTAAGTCATCGGGCGTACGCAAGCAAGCACAAGGTGAAAAAGGCAGAGGTAGACCAAGACTAACATAGAACAGTAACATCAAAAGATGGACAAGTCAGTCTATGATAACCTGCGCCATCAAAGCAGAGACAGAAGGAAATGGTGCTCCATGGTAGACAACCATCGATGCGGAGACGGCACTCGATGATGATGATGATGAGACGATGTGAACTTCGTGGGGTGGAAAAGGGGTGGGGGTGGAGAGAGAAGGATAGTGTGGACAAATGGAAGGAATTGTCAAACAACACTGAGCTGACAGAGTAAAACTGTGCGTGTTGACGACCATTAATGAGATCAAATTGACGGGCAGGACGTGATCAACACCTACGGCTGGAATCCATCACACGAAAAGGACAACTCCAACGTGGCATCAAGATTCAACCTGCTGAAGGCGGAGTTTGTCAGCCACAGCGCGGGTTTAGGGGACAAATCAGCAAGCACACATTCATATACACGTACATTATCATGTGATCAGCTGATTTTTTTTTTTAAAACGATGCTGTTCTGAACACACACCATCCCACCAGTCATGAAACAGGACAAAGAATCAAACCCGCATGACCTTAATACTTGAACAGGGAGCCGCGATAGCTCAGTGGTTAGTGAACTGGATTACAAAGGACAAGAGGTAGGGTTCAGTCACAACTGACGACTTCCGGGTTCCATCCATCCATCTACCTTTTTAGCTCCCATTGGAGCATAGGTCTTCAACAGACATTTTCCAAGTCGTTCTGTTTTTTTGCCATTCTTTTAAAACCATTCCATGTCTTCCGCATCATCTTCTATCTGTCTTCTCCTCTTTGTCTTTTCCCCTGTGGATTCCAAAAAAGGGCCTGTTGTGTAATACTCTCAGTTGGCTTCCGTAGTGTATGTCCTATCCAGGGCCATCGTCTTCGCTGTATCTCTTTATCCACTGGTGTTTGACTGGTACATTTCCATAATTCTATGTTAGTGATTTTGTCCTGCCATTTGCATCCTTTTATGCTGCTTAAGCATCCATTAATGAAAGTCTGTATCTTCGTGATTGTCAATTTTGTTGTTCTCCATGTTTCACAGCCATATAATAGGACCGCCTTAACAGAGTTGAAAATTTTTATTAATGTATTTGACCTAATTTCTTTGGATTTCCATATGTTTCTCAGTGCAATGAAAGCTCCTTCCGGGTTCACCCAGCCTTAAATGGGTACCTGATATTTTCTGGGAAAGTAAAACGGCACGGGCGTAATACCGACCACATTACCCCAAAAATCATGTGATGAAGGTCTGTAAAATATAGGGTCACTAACAACAAATTCCCTATACGCCACTTGGCGTGATGGGACTCTTTACTTTTTACTTTTTTTTATAACACTTGAACGCAGAAGAAGAGGTTTGGAGAACTTAGGCACTGGCTAATTATCACCATCTAGTACCATGAATGCAGGCGTAGGTAATCATGTCTCTCCACAACTTTCGATCTCGACAGTTATTTATCATTTCTGTTGTTGACCTTCTGCCAAGCCATTCTCTTAAGCTGTCTGGTATCTTTTCTCTTTGTTTCCCTCTATCTCTTCGTCCTTTAATTTTCCCAGTTGTCAACAATATATTCCAGCTGTTCTCTTCAAAAATGTGTGATTGTTTCTTCCTAATATTAGAAATTACCTCTCAATTTTTGCTTTGTCCTCTCTCAGAACGTTTTCATTACTCTTCTTAGCTGTCCATGGTATTCTTAAATTTCTTCTGTAAAACCACATTTCTACAGCCTCCAGTGATTTTCTTGTCTGTTGTCCTATTGTACATGATTCATATCCATATGTTAAGATTGGCTCTACATAATATTTACGAAATCTTTTTCTTGTTTCTATTGTCAAAATTGGATTGCACAGTATCTGCCTCATTTTTTGGAAAGCTGCTTTGGCCTGAGCCATTCTGCATCTCACCTCTGCTGTAGATTTACCATCTGAGGTTAACATTGTTCCCAGATATTTCAATACCTTATACTTAGGACACTCAGTATCAGTAACACTAGCAGCAAGGAAAACAATAGATACTTATCCAGAAGACTGGATACATATATACACAGATGGTGCAGCCACTAACGCTACTTCAAAAGCTGGATATGGAATACTAATACATTATCCAGATGGAACAGCAGAAGAAATTTGTGGCCCTTGTGGTGAAGTCTGTAACAATTATGAAGCAGAAATAACAGCTATTGAAACAGCAATTTATCATTTAAATACGATTTTCGATACCACACCATCAAAGAAAACAAACACAGTCATATTTACGGATTCCAAATCGGCTCTGCAAGCACTGGAAAACAACACGAACAAAACAGAACTCACACAGCTTATCATAGACACAGACAAACTCATTGAAACACATAACATAAGATTGGTAATGCAATGGATCCCAGGACACTCAAATATACCAGGAAATGATAAGGCAGATACATTAGCTAAGAGAGGGTCCAAACAGACACAGATACATACATCCATCACACTGGACACAGCCAAACAAGTCATAAAATCCAACAGTAAGGAGGAGTGGCTGAATGGATGGGCCTTAGGGAAAACAGGGAGAGAGCTATTTAAATATATGGCAAGACCAAATCCACAAGACAACATCAACAACCTAACAAGAAGAGACCAAACCACCATCTTCAGACTGAGAACAGGACATGTTATGCTAAATAACCACATTAATAGAATACAACAAAACCATACCCCAGTATGTCCACTCTGTAATCACCCACAAGAAACTGTAGAACACCACCTGTTTCAATGTCCAGAGCTCACTGACATTAGAACAACAATACTTCCTCAAAGACCCTCCAAATGGAATACTCTGTACGGAACAACAGCAGAACTTAAAAATACCTGCAGATATTATTACATGGCATTGGGCCGAAGGGCATCAGCTCAAAGGTTACTGGATCCATAACAACAACAACAATACTTAGGACACTCAGATATACAACTGGGTCCATGAATTTATTCCAGATTTGGAGTCATAATCTTAAGCTCTTGTCATGAGATGATACTTTTCTATGAGTTGCTGAAGTGACAGTGTGATGACACGCGGGTCTCTCGTGACCTGGCGCTTTGCCGAGGTAAAGGTAAATGTAAAGTACGAAACTTGATTAAGGGCGTCTTAGCATGCGAGTTCCCAACCATATATGTTCGGCCGCCTATCTAAAAGTGTTAGGAGATAATTGTGTATAGTGTCGCCTCAAGCATCGAAACTCACGATGCGAGGCGGCATTCCTCACCTTTCCAGAGTACTACCCTGTTAGCAATTCCTGCCAACGGCTGGGTCGATCGCGGGGGTATTTTTTTGTTTTCAACCACGAGTACAACTTACACTGCCTCTAGCGGGAATCAACCACGAGTACAACTTAGACTGCCTCTAGCGGGAATCAACCACGAGTACAACTTACACTGCCTCTAGCGGGAATCAACCACGAGTACAACTTACACTGCCTCTAGCGGGAATCAACCACGAGTACAACTTAGACTGCCTCTAGCGGGAATCAACCACGAGTACAACTTACACTGCCTCTAGCGGGAATCAACCACGAGTTGTCCGAACAAGGGTAGCCCAGTCATGTGGTTTTTACAAACTAGGCTAGCGATGCCCCCTGTGTCGAGGTGTACAAGTTAAATTAAAGCTCAGGCTCTTTATTTTTTATTGTTGTTTATTAATTTTTCCGAGTGCTATAAAATTACAATTGTCTCTCTCTAATGTGTTTGTCCCTCGCCTCGAAATATTGCATTCATAACATTATTATTGTCTTCATCTGTGGACGTGTCAGTATTGTAGAGATAATGACCTGAACTTCGCATTAAAAGTTCTCACAGTTCAGTTCATTCCCAAAAATGTCGTGCTGAAGTCAGATGTGTTGGGCCGAAAGGCGCAGATATAACAGTTATACTGCAAACCACAACAGAACGCTGATATGTCCACTTAACGTCCTTTTAAGAGCGGATGACGAAGAGGAATTCTACAGAAAATGTATACTCTAGAAATGAATATAAAAAAGACTAAAACTATGATCATAAACAAAGAAAATTCTCAAGACCTACAATTAAATATCAAAGTTGAAGGAATAAATCTAGAGACAGTTCAGAACTACAACTACCTGGGACATACTATAACCAGTGATGTAAAATGTACAACTGAAATAAATAAAAGAATAGGAATGGCAAAAAATAATTTCAATGCCATGAAAAATATACTAAAATAACACCAGGGCTGAAACTAAGAATAGCAAAATGTTACATCTTCTCAATATTCCTGTATGGTGCAGAAACATGGACATTAGACCAGAAAACTGAACAGAAAATTGAAGCCTTTGAAATGTGGATTTATAGAAGAATATGTAGAATTGGATGAAAAGAAAACAAAACAAACGAAGAAGTTTTAAAACAACTAAAAATGAAAAAAAGAACTACTAAACACAATTAGAACACGACAAATGAAATTTTTTGGTCATGTTAAAAGACACAACAGTCTAATAAAAGTAATATTAGAATGGAAAATACAAGGTAAAAGAGGCAGAGGCAGACCAAGACTAACATGGACGAGTAACATCAAAAGATGGACAAGTCAGCCTATGGCAATCTGCACCATCAAAGCAGGAGACAGAGTGCAATGGCGCTCCATGGTAGCCAACCTTCGATGCGGCGACGGCACTCAATGATGATGATGATGAATACTCTAGAATACTTTAGTCATCGGGCGAACATAAGCAAGCAAGTTCATTCAACTAATTGCCCAATGATCCCACACAGAGTCTGGTCTGGGCGACTGACGCCCTGAAAGTACGTAGGCACTTACCTGGCGGTTGATGACACCGTTATCTGGGTCAATATTATCTCACCTGTCGTCCAGAGGCTGCCTTAATGGCGGACACATTAGACAGATGACTGCTAGCGGGCTCAGCGCAGCTAGTCGTTTGACTCCCTCGGGCCATCCTCGTCTAATACAACGCTCCCAAGCCAAATTTAGACAGCCGTACTTACTACAGAGTTGGTTTTCATTATTATGTCTTTTTTTGTGTGTCGTTTTTACAATGACATACCACAATATCAAACATAGTATGGATGAGGTAGTAAGGCTTACATTTCGCAACTCTCACTTTACCTGTTAGCAAATTCCCACGAATGTCGCATCCTTTGTTTGATTTAAACGTCAATAATTTTCAACACAACGCGACTTTGGGACAGATATTTGGTACCACTTGTCCTTATGCTTTTTCATTTTCTTTTAATCTTTCCTCATTTACCTTTTAGCATCCAGCGAAGATCTAATTTTAGGTATTTTTCTCTTCTGTTTGTTTCTGCTGTTATTTTTCCTAGTGTTTTAAATATTTTATTTTTTCCATATCTTTCGTGGCCAGCCATTCCGTCTTATGTTCTCGTACCATTTTCTCGTTGTGACATAATTTGATTTCACGTGGTCAAACCATTGTATCTGTTGTTTCTGCTTGTATTTTGTGACCGGAATTATTCCTAGTTTTCTTTTTCATTTTATTTATCATACATGTTACATATTTAATGTATGTGAAGGTTATTTTTCTTATTGTTCTCGAGTCTAGAGTCCGTGTCTGGTATTGGCAGAACAGCGTTGTAATGGAGATTTAGTTATGGAATGTCCATTTTGCTGCTAAAGTTAATTCCTTTTTTGGGGAGACTGGTTGCTCCCTCTGATAGACAGAGAGGTTGTGGGTTCAAATCCCGGCTGCGCCAGATTTTTATTTATGATTTCTCTCTGCAGCAACCACCCATGATCTCAGCAGCGAGGCCCGGCTTGAAACGTCAATTACTCATCGACGGAAAAAATATGAGTACCTCCGAAGACGGATTTATCTGCCAGTGCGGTGAGGGACCCCTGTGCACACGGCTGCCAGGGAAAAGTGGACTAACACGCAAAATTCGGTTCCTAGTCTCTAGGGACTTCGTCAGAGGTCAAAGCTGGCGAACGAAAAAAAAAATTTCTTGTTTGACAATGTTGGTGACATATGTCTGTAGATTTGACAACCTTTGCTGGATTTTGAGTCTATTTCTACAACTTGTGAATTGTCATGACATAAGTCACAAGACTCTAGACATCCTAGATATTAAAATGTCTCCACTTGTTTCAGTTGTCTTCTGTCTATCCTTATGTTCATGTTTTTTTTATATATTTTCTTGGACCATATTTATTTCTTTCGTTTTCTTGGTGTTGATTATCATGTTGTATTGGGTGGCTATGTTGTAAAGTCTATTTAAGTGTTCATTTAGATCTTTCTTTTCTCCATTTAGTATATAATGCTTGACTGTCTGATAGAAGCTCATTAATCTCCTCTGTTTCAGATCTGATCCATGAAACTGAGAGTGATTGTTTTACGTTGTATACTATTCTGTTAATAGAGTAAATGCATCACGATGCATCACGATGCATCACGATGCACCACGATGCACAAAGATGCATAGAGATGCGAAGCTGTCGTAAAGCTGCTGATAAGGACAATTTTAAAATAATAAAAAGAAAAAAGTGGTATAGTAACAGCTTTACGTGGTAATTAACAAAACAAAAGTCGACGTTTCGGCCAGGTAGGCCTTCAGCTGGAACAACAAACAACAACATAAAAATATATATAAGGATGTGTACACAAATCTAACTACATAGCCATAATATGCTAGATACTAAAAAAAAAGGGAAATAAAAAAACGTCACTTCCCTGTGATCCAGACTATGGTCAGCTTCTGAATGAACTAAAATTAGGCGGGATTCTTCCTCTTCTTCTACCTTTTTATTTCCCAGTGGAGCATAGGTCTTCAACAAACACTTTCCAAGTCGTTCTGTTTCTTGCCATTATTTTAAGATCATTCCATGTCTTCCACATCATCTTCATCTCTGCTCCTATCTGTCTTCTCCAAGAATTCCTAGGTGTTCCTCTCTGTTGCCTGGGGCCTCTTCCCCTGGGGATTCCAAAAAAGGGCCTGTTGTGTAATACTCTCAGTTGGCTTCCGCAGTGTGTGTTCTATCCAGCGCCATGGTCTTCGCAGTATCTCTTTATCCACTGGTGTTTGACTGCTACATTTCCATAATTCTATGTTAGTGATTTTGTCCTGCCATTTCCGTCATTTTATTCTGCTTAAACATCCATTAATGAAAGTCTGTATGTTCATGATTGTCAATTTTTTTGTTCTCCATGTTTTAACAGCCATATAATAAAATTAGGCGGGATGACCAACTATATATCTCACTGACCAGGCAGTCAGTAAGGATAGGTGAGGTACGACAACCGTACACTCAGAAATATGCTGATGTTGAACGTGTTCATCCGAAAGGTGCAAATAAAGCACAAGACAAAGCATCTTCGCCCCTCCAACGTCCCTTTAAGGACGAATTACGACGGGGAGTATATTCATTCTTTTAGTAGTTTTCAGGTGAAAGACATTCAATCTATGAAATGTTTAGAGATAGCAAGAGATCTACGGATAGACAAAAACTTAGATATAGAGATAGTTGTAACAAAAAATGTATGAAGGATTTTTCCATCAGTGGAAAGAACTAATTGGCCGTGACTAGCGAGAGATCGTGCAACACGGAGAGTAGAAAAAGAGAGTAGAAATAGAGAGTATAAATAAAGATAAGAAATAAAGAGTAGAAATAAAGAAAAGAAATAAAGAGTAGAAATAGAAATTATAAATAAAGATAAGAAATAAAGATTAGAAATAGAAATTATAAATAAAGATAAGAAATAAACAGTAGAATTAAAGAAAAGAAATAAAGACTAGAAATAAAGACTAGAATAAAAAGAGATCCAAACACATACAGATCGTGTCACATTGAGATTAGAAATAGAGAGATCCAAACAAATACAGATCGTGTCACTCGGAGATTAGAAATAGAGAGGTCCAAACATATACAGATTTTGTCACATTGAGATTAGAAATAGAGAGGTCCAAACATATACAGATCGTGTCATACGGAGATTAGAGAGGTCCAAACATATACAGATCGTGTCACTCGGAGATTAGAAATAGAGAGGTCCAAACATATACAGATTTTGTCACATTGAGATTAGAAATAGAGGGGTCCAAACATATACAGATTTTGTCACATTGAGATTAGAAATAGAGGGGTCCAAACATATACAGATTTTGTCACATTGAGATTAGAAATAGAGGGGTCCAAACATATACAGATTTTGTCACATTGAGATTAGAAATAGAGAGGTCCAAACATATACAGATTTTGTCACATTGAGATTAGAAATAGAGGGGTCCAAACATATACAGATTTTGTCACATTGAGATTAGAAATAGAGGGGTCCAAACATATACAGATTTTGTCACATTGAGATTAGAAATAGAGAGGTCCAAACATATACAGATTTTGTCACATTGAGATTAGAAATAGAGAGGTCCAAACATATACAGATTTTGTCACATTGAGATTAGAAATAGAGAGGTCCAAACATATACAGATCGTGTCACACGGAGATTAGAGAGGTCCAAACATATACAGATCGTATCACAGGGAGATTAGAAATAGAGAGGTCCAAACATATACAGATCTTGTCACACGAAGAAGAGAAATGCAGAGAGGCCCATACACATTAGAAAAGAAGTTGATGAAAAGATAGGGGAGAAATCCTAAAAGAGAAAAGAAAAGGGGCTCAATTCTTTAAATGAAAGTACAAATTCATCCTGTGCATTCCGAGGCTGATTTTTTTCAGGAGCGAAGGTGTTTGAAAGTGTATGCACTTAGAAATGATATAGCGTTCATATACCGATAATTCAATGTTAAGTCAGTCCTTTTATATGGCTGTGAAACATGGAGAACAGCAAAATTGACAATCATGAAGATACAGACTTTCATTAATGGATGCTTACGCAGAATAAAATAATGGAAATGGCAGGACAAAATCACCAACATAGAATTATGGTAATGTACCAGTGGTTAAAGAGATACAGTGAAGACTATTTAATTGGAGGTCATAATATAAATAATCTAAGGTATGCTGATAATACAGTCTTAATCGCAAAGAGTGAAAACGAGTTACAAGAAATGTTGGACATTATAGTGAAAGAAAGCAAAAATAAAGGACTCAGTCTTAATAGCAAAAAGACAGAAGTAATGGTAACAACAAAGAAAAAGACATCACATCAGTGCAAAATAAAGACAAGTGGAACAATATTAAAACAGGTAAATGAATTTCAATATTTGGGAACTTTGTTAACCTCAGACGGAAGATGTACAAAAGAGGTGAGATGAAGAATGGCTCAGGCAAAAGCAACTTTCCAAAAAATTAAGAAGATACAATGCAATCCATTTTTGACAATAGAAACAAGAAAGAGAGTTCTTAAATGTTATGTAGAGCCAGTCTTAACATATGGATGTGAACCATGGACAATAGGACAACAGACAAGAAAATCACTGGTGTCTGTAGAAATGTGGTCTGTAGAATGTTGAGAATACCCTGGACAGCTAAGAAGAGTAATGAAAACGTTCTGAAAGAGGTCAAAGCAAAAATGAGAACTCATTTCCAATATTAGGAAGAAACAATCATCATTTTTTAGCCAAGTAATGAGAAGAGAACAACTGGAATATATTGTAACAACTGGGAAAATTAAGGGACGAAGAGATAGAGGGAAGCAAAGACAAAAAATACCAGACAGCTTAAGAGAATGGCTTGGCAGAAGGGCAACAGCAGAAGTGATAAATAACTGTCGAGATCTAAAGTTGTGGAGAGACATGATCACCTACGCCAGCAGGCCCGGTACTTGATGATGATATTACTTGTATATAACTGTAAGTATATTACTAGTATTGATTGGAAATTAGAAATTACTAGTATTTGAGTAGAAATAAAGAGCTGCAACTATATTACTGCAACGGTATTACCTGTATATAACTGTAACTATATTACTTGTATTTAACTGTAATTATGTTATTTGTGTATAAATGTAACTATATTATTTGTATATAAATGTAACTATATTATTTGTATATAAATGTAACTATATTATTTGTATATAAATGTAACTATATTACTTGTATTTAACTGTAATTATGTTATTTGTATATAAATGTAACTATATTATATGTATATAAATGTAACTATATTACTTGTATATAACTGTATTATTATCATGTTTGTTTTTAATTCCTTTTCAAGATTCCATTAAAACCCAGTAAAATATTATTTACCGCATATTTACGCATATCCGCATGTATTAAGCGCCTGTGATATCAATATATATCAATGTTCTATGTTTTATTTATAACCCAACTGTGTGCTTATATTACTCATTCTAAGTGTTTACTAAATGTCTCTCTATTATTTTTTCTTTGTATTTTATGCTAAATGCATTTATATTATTAATTTTAGTGTTTATTAAAGTCAATATGCTATTCTTCCTCATAGTTTATTAACACGTTCATATTTTCATTATGAATACTCATTCAATGTATTATGTTTATTACTCATTTTGAGTGATTTCTTAACATTTATTTGTAGCATTATTTTTTAATGCTTATTAAAAGCCTGCAGATTATTTATTTTATTTCCATTTTTTTCCGGGTGCGAATAATTTTCTTCCAGTTCTTGTTTAATGTTTGTATTTTTTCTATACTTCCCTCACTATTCGTTAAATGTTTTATTGTATTATTACAGTGTTTAACCAATGGCTGGTAACATTTAAATATCAATGCATTGTTCTTGACTAACTATTGTGCGAATCGCTGTTTGTTGCTTATTCAAATGGGAATGCGTCTTAACGCTGCGTTGTAATTTCCTCAGTCATTTTTCACTGTCTCAGCTTTGCTCTACCGAAAGGTTGAACCACGTGACAACGCAAACTGCAATCTTATTGGCTGGCGCTGCCATGTCACGTGGCGAAACCCTCGCCCCGAAAACGCCATCGGATCGTTCATGAAAAGGACAACGAAACAAAAATGGAGCTTTCTATTTGCCAGTGTAATCGCTGGCTGCTTTAATGAAGGTCGGTGGGTGTTAACTGCCGACACAGGTGTTTAAGGGGACGAGTTTGTGTCCGCTTCGAGCGAAAGGCACGCCATAGTGAATAGACATGACAAATGTAATGGTTGGATTCGCCACTACTGAATATTTAAACTGTAACTACGATAGTTTATGTTCATTAATGTAGTGTTGCCAGCTGTCTTTTAATATTGATAAATCAACATTCAATATTATTATTATTACTGTAGCTGTGTTTGCGGTCGAATCTTTAAGGAGTATAATTCACACCGCAGGGTACAAATTAATTTAGTTTAATGCTGATAATGTGATTTAGATTTAACGAGATTTTCTTAAAGGTAAACACGCTTTTCTTCTCCCAAACATCGAGGAGAATACGCGTAAGAAAAATCACTTAGGCTTCTCTATCGTCTATTAGATCAACTCTCTTGATACACAGGGCAGTTTAGAAATGTCTATTTATATCTTTATATGTTCCGCAATTTGGAGTTATCTCCCTCAAGTACAAATCAGAAGCTGAAAGTTCATTCTTTGGCTGTAGCTATTATCTTCCCCGAGCATCAGAGAGATAACCAGTCGGTTTTATTCCCGAATTATTACTGGTCCACGTTTTCATTTGTTGTTTGCAAATTCCCGAAACGGTTACAATTTCAGGCTGTGACTGTGTGAGAGTTATCGCTGTGATCTAGTTAACGTTTATGGTTGTACATATGTAACAATTGACGATTTATCCAGACTGTTAACGTTTTGAGTGAGTTATTTACTCGCTTGATTGAAGAGCTGTTCACGTTCTACAGGTATATTTATATTTGTGCACTTTGGGAACATTTCACGGTATGTAGTTATCAGTAATAACAATGCTGTTGTTAAACTTAGCCAAATGTTTTGTCATTAATTTGTAGATATTAGCAATTAAACGACATATTTAAATACTTCTTTTTAAGGGGATAAAACTGACTTTAAAATAATGAATTTAGTGACTTTCCGCAAATATTATTTTCAATTGCCAGTTGTTAAAATGTGTTTGTTTTGTTTTGTTTTTACCCCCGTCACGCCAATTGGCGTATAGGGAATATGGTGTTAGTGATCTTAAATTTTACAGACCTTCGGCACATGATTTTTGGGGTAATGTGGTCGGTATTACGCCCGTGCCGCTTTACTTTCCCAGAAAAAAAAATCCGGTACCCATTAAAGGCTGGGTGAGCCTGGAAGCCGTCGGCTGGGATCGAACCCTACCTCTTGTCCTTTGTAGTCCAGTTCACTAACCACTGAGCTAGTTGTTAAAATAATTAATTCATAATTATAAACCATAAATCCTACTGGCGTAAGTGATCATGTCTCTCCACAACTTTTGATCTCAGCTATTTATCATTTCTGTTATTGACCTTCTGCCAAGCCATTCTCTTAAGCTGTCTATTATTTTTTTTCTCTTTGCTTCCCTCTATCTCTTCGTCCCTCAGTTTTTCCAGTTGTTACAATATATTCCAGTTGTTCTCTTCTCATTACATGGCCAAAAAATGATGATTGTTTCTTCCTAATATTGAAAATTTGCTCTCTTTTTGCTTTGACCTCTCTCAGAACATCTTCATTACTCTTCTTAGCTGTCCATGGTACTCTCAACATTCTTTTGTAAAACCACATTTCTACAGACTCCAGTGATTTTCTTGTCTGTTGTCCTATTGTCCGTGATTCTCATCCATATCTTAAGACTGGCGCTACATAACATTTAAGAACTCTTTTTCTTGTTTCTATTATCAAAAATGGATAGCATAGAATCTTCCTAATTTTTTGGAAAGCTGCCTTTGCTTGAGCCATTCTGCATCTCACCTCTTTTGTACATCTTCCGTCCGAGATTAACAAAGTTCCCAAATATTGAAATTCATTTACCTGTTTTAATATTGTTACACTTGTCATTATTTTGCACTGAGGTGATGTCTTTTTCTTTGTTGTTACCATTACCTCTGTCTTTTTGCTATTAAGGCTGAGTCCTTTATTTTTGCTTTCTTTCACTATAATGTCCATTTCTTGTAACTCATTTTCACTCTTAGCGATTAAGACTGTATCATCAGCATACCTTAGATTATAAATATTATGACCTCTAATTGTTATTCCAGGCATGTCCCTTATGGATCTTAAAATAATCTCACTATAAATATTAAACAAATCCGGTGACAGCACACAACCTTGTCTAACACCCTGTTTTTTGTTGTTGAAACATTCCCAATTGGTTTACAGTTCTTATGGCCGCTGTTTGTTGCCAGTACATGTTCTTTATTATTCTTAGATCTTTGCTGTCTACGTTTATGCTTTCTAAAATTTTGATTATTTCATGGTGCTTTACTTTGTCAAATGCCTTGGTATAATCTATGAAACATAGAAAACATCTGTTTTCGCTTCTATGGCTCTTTCTACTAAAGATCTTATGATATAAATGACATTGCTTGTTCCTTTATCTCTAACAAAACCACACTGTTCATCGCTAATTTCTGGACTGATTTTGTTTCGCACTCTTCGCATGATGATTCTTAGTAATATCTTAGTCATATGACTCATAAGGCTTATTGTGCGATGATCATCGCATTCAATCGCACCCGATTTCTTTGGTAGGGCTATGAATATTGATTTGAGCAGGTTGTCTGGTATATAGCGCTTTTAACAAATAAACATTCTGCTGCCAGACTACTTGCAATGTTGCACGTTCAGATCACTTTAACATTTTACATTTTCTCAGTAAATTGCTACCTACAACTCAACAATACGGATATATTAAATAAAGATGCCAACTCAACAAGACAGATACATTAAATAAAGATAATGTATTGAGCGTGTTGAGTTCACACCACTAATTAGTGCAACGTTTCAGATCTGAAGTTATCACGAAATATACAGTTCCAGCTCGAGAATCATCTATATATATACATATATATAATTCATACATAAGCTCTGCTGTATAATGAGTTTCCTATTATTGTTATATATATATAACTGACACAGAAATATACCATTTACTGCACATTTGTGTTCATTTCCTTGGCGAAAAGACGAAGCGCTCATGATCACATTTCTTTTTTTTTAATGAATATTAAACTCACGGAAACTACAAACAAGTGCTCGGGATCTTCAATCAAAGTAGTCAATATTACCAGTGTATCGTTGCACATATCTGAATTTGTTGCAGGGGGGATAATTCAAGGACTAACTAACTAAATAACTAACTAACTAACTAATTATATAACTAACTGACTATATAATTAAATAAATAACTATCTATCTATCTATTGACCTTTCGAGCCGTAACCGGCCCATAGGGCGTAGACCAAGATACACCTTCTACTATATGAATTTTTGTTCTAGCAGTTTTCTTTTAAAGATATTTTATCAAATCTCGCCATCTGTCTCTGTTCTGTGCAAGCAGTTCTATCTCATTATCTCTTCTCATCACATGTCCAACGTATGACCATCGTCTTTTCTTTATTACTGAAGATATTAGTGGTTGATTGGCGATTTCTCTAATTTCCTCGTTTGTTTTGAATTCGTTCCATTCTATACCAAGTATTTTCCTTAGACATTTATTTTCGAATGCGTTCAACTTTGTTTCTATATCTCTTGTTGTTTTCCAGCTTTCACACGCATACGTAAGGGTTGATAGTACATTTGATTTGAATAGCCTAAGTTTTGTGTTTGTGCTAATGAGTTTTGATTTCCACAACTTTTCAAGGCTTCTGAAAGACATTGCTGCTTTAGCCAGTCTGATTCTAATTTCTTTGCTCGTATCCCCTTCTCGATCAATGTGACTTCCAAGATAGATGAAGTGATCGATCTCTTCTACTGGTTTGTTTTCCATGTATATTTTGTCACTTGTTGGAATTAAACTTTTCATGACTTTAGTCTTTTCATGATTGACCTCAAGCCCAATTTTGCTGGCTATTGATGATAGTTCATTTGTGTTTTCCTGCATCGTTTTTATCTGATTGCTGATGAGAACTATGTCATCAGCAAAGTCCAGGTCCTCCAAATGGTCTCCTTGTATCCATTCGATGCCTTTATTACCAGTGCAGCATTTCTTCATTATGAAGTCCATAACAATTCCAAATAACAAGGGCGATAAAAATAAATAACTAACTAACTATATAACTAACTGGTGCCGTCTGTGATATTAATGACCACAGACCAGGAGCCTCCAGTATGATTGATACAACTGTTGCACCAAGCATTTCATCAGCAGAGCCATATCTATGGAATGTTAATCTGACATTGTTCTTGAATGATGTCCAAGTTAATGAGACATCAGAATCGTGTGGCGGCAGCTACAAGAAGGGAGCGGAGAACATCAAGTTCTGCTACTATAAAGGAAACTTGCCTTGCTATCCCAGAATTGCCTTAAATGGGATCACTGTAGTTGAAAACTTCTCCTCTTGTGTAAACTACACATTCACATCTAAGAGTGAATCAGTGAAGGTCACAAAATCATATTCTCTCTGTGGTTTTACTAACTACAGGTCATGTGGCTTCTGTTGGATTGGAAATGATAACTTACCACCATTGTGTGTCTATATGTTTGGAATTGGAGTCATCAATGACGGCCTAACATCATCAAGTGCTATGACGATCATCTTTTCGGGAGGACGTGAACTCCCATGGTATATGGTGGATAGGCGGCAGGAACCATTGAAGGCTATGTCTGAAAGTGTTCCTTCTTGCAGTTTCCTCATATTCCAAGTCCGGCTTGTTGCAGGAGCTACTGAGTTAAGTGCTCTGTGCACACCGTGAGCTGTGTGTCTCATCGGTTTTGATCCTGCTGCGATATCCCGCTTGTTTACGATGAATGATGATATCGTATGACAGGGAACAGTTGGCTGTGTTCACTTTCTGCGCGGTTTCGCCTTATGTCTTTTGGCGTGTGCTGAGACTGCTACGATGGGGACTACAGTTACCTTTCTTTGTTTGGGAGATGAGTTGGTAATTCGGATGATTCCACTGGCACGGGCGGTTGAGCAATTATGGATTTTAATTCGTTTGCTGTGATACCGAGGCCTTCCATAACCAATAACCAATATCCGCTGTTGTAGATATCATTCAATATTTTTGTTATTATTCCTATTCCAAAATCACCCATGGCTTCAATCTCTTCTTTAGTTATATTATCTGGTCCAGGAGCTTTGCCTGCTTTCATATTGCGCAAGGCGTCTTCCACTTCTTCTCTGAGTATTTCTGGTCCTTCTCCATTATCCTTAATATTTACTTCCGTTCGTTCATCATTATAATGATCTTTGATGTATTCTGTCCATCGTTCCCTTATGTTTTCTTGATCAATCAACACTTCTACTTCCTTTGATCTAAGACATCCATTTTTTTATTGCGTTTTTCTTCCTGTTAATTCCTCAATTTGTTTGTATATAGCTTTAGTATCTCCTTTTTGTTGCATTTCAATCTCTTTGCATCTCTCTTTTAGCCATGCTTCTTTTGCTTCATTGCCGGAGTAAGACAAGGCTGCGTGCTTTCCCCTTACTTTTCATCACATATATGGACAATATATGCAAATTAGCATGCCCAATCAGAGGAAACATACCAACGCGGATGACAACAAACGATAACACAGAAGAGAACGAAATATGCGTACCAGGAAACAACAGAAGAGAAGAAGAAATAAATGAAATACTATTTGCAGACGACCAAGTTCTGATACATGAAACAACTGAGGACCTACAAGAGCATATCAACAGGCTAAACAACACTTGTAAACAATACAACATGAAGATCAACATAAGCAAAACCGAAGTAATGGCAATAGCGAGAAAGAAAGAAAAACTAAACATCATAATAGATAATACGACTTTGAAGCAAGTTGACAATTTTAAATATCTGGGTAGCACGCTAACACAAGACAATAACCAAGAAACAGAGATAGATATAAGGTGTAACAAAGCATGCCAAGTTATAGGCCAAGTATCAAGACTATTGAAAAACAAAGCAATAACTACGGAAGCAAAAAGGGCAATATACAAATCAATCTTTCTACCAACTTTGTGCTATCAGTGCCAGAATTGGACGCTGGACTCTAGAACAATAAGAAAGATAACGACCACCGAAATGAAATGTGTCAGAAGGATGACAGGAAACAGCTTAAGAGACAGAGTAAGAAACACTGACCTGAGGAAGAAACTCGAAATTGAACCAGCCATCGAATACATAAAGAAACAACAGATAAATTGGTTCGGCCACATAACAAGACAGAAAGAACTAACAATGAATCAAAGAGCCATAAACAAACGCTACGAAAACGCCAGATTAAGAGGAAGACCGAGAAAGAGATGGATAAAGGGAATACTAGAGTCACTAGGAGGAATAACATCAGAAGAGGCCAACAGAAGAGCAAAGAATCGCAGATTGTTTCTCCCCTCGACGCCAACGGCAACAGAGGAAGGATAGAAGAAGAAGAATCTCTTATACTCATCTTTGTTTTCTTTATTTCTTCTTCTTGTATCCATTAGCTGCAAAATGCCATCTGTCATCCATTTCTTTCTTGAATTTGCCCTCACTGGTGGGTTGACCTCTTTTGATGTTTGTTGCATTGAAACTATAAATATGGTATCTTATATGTCAAGTTAATTAAGCAGAATTAATTAATCATTGATTCATTTTGAGCAAGTATGGTGTCTTATGGCAAGCCGTGATAGCTCAGAGGTTAGTGAACTGGGCTACAAAGGACAAGAGGTGAGGTTCGATCCTGATCAACGGCTTCCATATTCACCCAGCCTTAAATGGGTACCGGATTTTTTCTTGGAAAGTAAAGCGGCACGGGGATAATACCGACCACATTACCCCAAAAATCATGTGCCGAGGGTCTGTAAAAATTATGGTCACTGACACAATATTCCCTATGCGCCACGTATTGTGACGGGGCTCTTTATGATTATTTTTTATGCTGCCTCATGGGTCAAAATATTTTAGCACACATAAATCATCATGTAATAATTCTCTTCTAATAAATATGTTATCTGATATACCAGGTTTGTTTATCAGAATTAAAATTAATCATAAAATAATTTGGATTAAGTATGGTACTATATGCGTTTGTTTTTATATTTGAAGAATCATTTAATATTTTTTAAATGTAAATATATCATGGCAACTTCACCGCTAGCAGAATTATTTCACCAAAAAAATTAATTGCAGCGAACATTGTATACACATTAAATGGATGTTACATGCGTGATTCTGCACGTTTTGAACAAGTACTTTCGATTTTAGTAAAACATTATAGATACTGTGATACCTTCCCAATAACTACTGGCTTGTCCAGGCTGGTTAGTCTGTTCACAGAGCTGCAGCAAAGCACATTATAAAAGATCCCCATTAGCTCTTGCTGGTTGATCTTCACGCACGTCGGTCAGCTATGAGTCCACTAATGTTGATGATTTCATGGTCTTTTAAAGTTTTCGTTATTTTTTATGCAAATACAAGTATGGTATATTAAGCTTGTTCTTCGATTACATCGAAGCAATATTTCATTAATCTTTGTCCATAACAATATTAATTACATATTAAGTGTTAGTCCGATCAGTTGCTCATATCTAAGAGTGTATTGGTTCAGTAGAACAGAGAATTGAAGCCTTTGAAATGTGGATATATATAGAAGAATAGGTAGAATTGGATGGAAGGAAAAGAAAACAAACGATGAAGTCTTAAAACAACTAAAAATTGTTTTTTTTTTAATACCGAGCTGCCTTCCCCTGCGATCCCCTCTGATCGACCAGGACATATTAGTTAGTCTGTTGTTAAAGACATCTTGAAAAGGTGCAGTATGGTCTACATGGTTATGTATGGTTTTGGTTCACTGATCATGGCTCAAGCAATCAGCTATGAGTCGCTGACATCTTACATTTATGTGGCCATTAAGCGTATTGCCTCGCATAGTTGGAATGAAGTTTGTGCCAGTTTTGCCTCAAGTGTTATCTCATTGTTGGCTTGTGTGCCACCCAACTATATATGAAGCTCAACATACTGTTTAAAATTCAATTACTTCCATGTACGTGTTAAGCGAAGAATATAATAACCGCTATGTTGGAATATAACGACCGTTATGTTTGAATATAACAACCGTTATGTTATGCTAAAATATCACAGTTTTACTGCAAAATACAACATAACGTATACACGCCACTTATTGTCCTTTTAAGGATGGATGATGAGGAAGTGTATTCCTTTAGTCATCAGGGGAACGCAGGCAAGCAATTTAGCGAATCAAAAACAATTAGTTAAACAAATGTAACCAATCAGAACAGGTTTAAATAAAATGCTCACTTCAGTACGAATTATTTATCCGACTAAAACAATTACAAACTCGTTTAGCTTCTGTTTAAAAGGAAAGAGTTGTTAGGGAATTATTATTATTATTATTTTCTGCTTTCCTTCCAGCTTTAATCTCTTACAAAGTCCACAGAGACTAGGAACTTAATTTTTCGTGTTAATCAGTTTTTTTTTTCTGGCAACCGTGTGCACAGGGTTCCCTCGCCGCACAGGCAGATAACTCCGTCTTCAGAGGTACTCATATTTTCTTCGTCAATGAGTAATTGACGTATGAAACCAGGCCTCGCTCCTGAGACCAGGGGTAGTTGTTGCTGAGAGAAATCACGAATAAAAATACCAACTGGTGCAGCCGGGATTTGAACTCACCATCTCTCTGTCTCGAGACCGGCGTCTTGCCTCGAAAGCAACCAGTCCCCGCGTTAGAGAATTATGACTTTGAGGACCACACTTTCAGATTCCAGTTTTATAAAAATCTATACTATTCTATTAAAAGGCCAACACAAAAAAAGGAAGTTCTAAAAGACAAAAAAAAAAACCCAAACAAACAGAAAGAAACAATCGACATTTCTCGGAAACATCATACGAAGATGAAAGTTGGAATACTTAGTGTTACACCTGGCAAGATACAGGGAAAGAGAGATCGCGAATGACAAAGAGAGAAGATGCCACATAGTTTAGTATAGAGACACGGAAAGGAGTCAAGAACATAATTGATACGATGTACTGTGACGAAAAATTGTTGAAGGACATGATTGCCAAATCCAACCAGTATGGTACATGATGATGATGATGATGACACTATTTCATAAAAAAAAGGATTAAAGACTTGAGAAGTAGTCAGAAAAATATGCGTGTAAAGGATGAATGCATTGGACCTTCAGGTACAAATAACAGCACAAAATATGAGAGAGAGAGAAACCCCAGAAAGTACGAAGTAAGACACAGAAAAAGAGAGATATCGAAGATATAAAAAAGACGCATTGGGGCTATAGAAAGGATTATATATATATATATATATATTGTTCTAAAGAGCAATAAATGTGGCGGGTCATCTGTGCTTCCTGGGTATTGAAGACTAATGCAGTATATTACTTCTTCTAATGTTTATTTCATGTAAAAATTAAGTGTTTTAAAAAATTCGATTGAATGTACTGATCTAGTTTTCATAGTAATTAAATTATGTAATGATCCAATTTTGTATCCTGGAATTAATGCACCGGTGTAGTTTAACTTTCTTCCTCTTTTACTTCTTCTTCTTCTTCTCCACTTCCTCTTGTACCTACCCATTCGGATGTCGAGGGAGATATAAAGTCCTGGTTCCCGCCCAACTGTCAGCTTCAACCATTGTAACTTGATGTTGTTGTAGCACTTCTTTGATGTTGTCTGTCCATTTTTGTCTGGGCCTAGCTCTTGCTCTTCATCCTTCTCCTCTTTCACTATATATATATATGATATGATGAAGAATCACAATGCATGTTTTCTAGATGGGAAAACTATTTTCTTGATTGTTTTTGTTTAGTTTTATAGTGTGTGTGTCTAAAGGCGCACATTTTTAAAATTTACTAGCGCGAGAAAGAGCAAAGAAATGTAAACAAAATAAAATACAGAACAATTTCCACAGATTTAAAATAGGAAACACTTTTTGTTGTTTGAGAAAGAAGAAATGACATATGTAAAATACTTAAGAATTACGTTTCTAAATATCATTTATTTTTGTTTTTGTAACAGGTTTTTTTTCTTCTTTTCTTTTCAAACACACACACTCACAGAATAGAGAGAGTTAACAATTTTATTCTACTTTCCGAATCTATAGATTGTGTTTACAAGAAAACAAATATTTGAAAAGACGTTGTAAGAACTATGAACATATGTCAATGTTTATTCAGAATGCACTTTTATAGTCGCATTAAACTATGAGTGTATGTGGATGTGTAAGACGAAAAACTGTGAGTATTTTGTAAATTAAAGTCTCGATGATCACTGATTGGAAACGGTGAATGATCGCTTCAACATTGATTCACAATGCAAGGCTATTTTTAACAAAGAGAATTTGGAAGAAACAAAATTATGAAAACCAGGCTTTTGAAAAGACGAATAATATTGGATATTTAAATATATGATGAGAAGCAGACATTACACATATAATTAAGAACTGACATTCGTAAATAGTTTGACATATCAACACATTTCTCAGGTTAAAAGATTGGAGAATTTAGGTTCTTTGAGATGAAAATGAGCTCTTACTATGTGAGTATGTTACAGCCACACAGTACTAGTTCTCCTAATTTCGTTTCCGGTTCGACCGGAGGATGTTATCCTGGGCCTCTAGTCTCAGAAGAGAGCGACATGGTGGGTTTAGACGCAAGTGGAATTTACACAGAACATCATGGAAAGTTTGACAATATGTACTCGGGACCTGGGCATCTCGATCATCCCTCGGTTGTTTCCGGATCCGGGGGATTCGTTTATGAGGGATGTCCTCCGAGTTATTCGCCGAGTTATTTTAGATACAGCAGCTATGACGGAAGAATTGAGGGGCGGAGCTTACGATCTCAAGATGGCAACGGAAAAGTCAACATGAAACATGTTGATCACCATCGCTCTCACGAACAGCAGCAACAGCATCATTCTCTTTCACAACACCAGCAACAGCTTACTCAACTTCACAAACAGTTTTCACACGATCAGTCGCAAATCAGCAACCAAATTCAGCACCATGATCCGCTCCTCAAACACCATCAGCTAGAGGCGCAAGAGCAGCACTCTCAGCACCACGAACAGCTTCAGCAACAAAAGCAGTTACAACAGCATCAGCCACTGTCTCAGGTCCAACCTCCACCTGCATCTCCCCTAGACTCTTTAACGCCTCCACTTGCACATCAGTACCCACCATACTCAGTCCACAGCGGACACCACTCATCCCCGCAGCTCTTCTACGAGAACAGAATGCTGGATTGCAAAGGATTGCCATCTGACTCATGTTCGCTCCCTCCAATGACATCTTATTACTATCCACAACAATCCATGCCAGATATAAGCATATCTCCTAACGGATATAACCCAGGGATGCCCAACTCAGCATGCATGCCTGGAATGGGATCACCTAACGTCCCAGTCTACCCATGGATGAGACAAACAAGTGATGGTAAGTCATGTAACCTCTAACATACATTTATCACTGTAATCATCAATTTTATCTATATATTGACCTTTCAAGCAGAAGACGGCAGATAAGATAAAAATTCTAGACGCTCTTTGTCTGACGATCTTTGCCATTAAGTGTCAGACCTTGCACTGTATCTCGTCATACGTTGTTGCTCCGAGCAAACCTTTCAACCTCGGTAAGGGAGCCAACGCTTGCCGTTGTTGCTTCTCGCCTCAGTATTCTTTTTAGTGTCTATCTAATTCGACACTTCTTTCTTTTATCCTCTGGTTACTATTTTGATGAGAACCAAACATTACAAGTATAATTAAGAACGGATATCCGCAAATAGTTTGACAATACAACAAAGTTCTCGGGTTAAAAGATTGGAGAGTTTCGGTTCTTTGAGAGGAAAGTCAGCTCTAACTATGTGAGTATGTTACAGCCGCACAGAACTGGTTCTTCCAATTTCGTTTCCGGTTCGACCACAGGATGATATCCTGGGTCTCTGAAGAGAGCGACATGGTGGGTTTAGCTGCAAGTTGGATTCCTATTTTGAGAAGGCTTTGAGATCTCTTGTTGTCCCTTCATATTACATAGAAAGCATATTCCGTTAAGTATAATTCAAATAATCTTTTCTGGTGGAAAGGTGTCAGAACAATGACAGGAAACAGCTTAAGGGACAGAGTAAGAAACACCGACCTGAGGAAGAAACTCGAAATTGAACCAGCCATCGAATACATGAAGAAACAACAGATAAATTGGTTCGGTCACATAACAAGACAAAAAGAACTAACAATGACTCAAAGAGCCATAAACAAACGCTATGAAAACGCCAGATTAAGAGGAAGACCGAGAAAGAGATGGATAACGGGAATACTAGAGTCACTAGGAGGGATAACACCAGAAGAGGTCAACAGAAGAGCAAAGAATCGCAGATTGTTTCTCCCCTCGACGCCAACGGCAACGGAGGAAGGATAGAAGAAGAATATTATCTGGCTTTTAGTTTGTCTATCTTTCGTTCGCTTGAAATATTGTCTATATAAGGGGGCCTCGGTAGCCCAGTTGGGAAAACCACTCGACTAGGCCACTGACGTTCGGACAACCTGAGTTCGATTCCCGCTGGAAGCAGTGCGAATTGTACTCGTGTTTGGAAAAATTTGTGTATTGTAAAAAATAAATGTATTTTATTTATAAGTTGTAAATAATGGTAAATCTCAGTTTTTAATTTCATTTTCCGCCTCATTTGTAAGCCGCGTATTATTATATACTTGTGACTCTTCCACGTCTTGATTTGCAGCGAGTTCTTATCAGATACCAGACATAATTATGTTATAAATCCTACTCAACTTAATCTCGAATTTGAATTGTTATCTAATAATCGAAATTATGCAGCATTTATACATGAAAATGATCTGTCTCGCTTATCCTTCTTTTTATAATATTAGCTTGGGAAAACTAATTCTCAAAATATATTCCAGCTGTTCTCTTCTCATTACATAGTCAACAATATGATGATTGCTTATTCCTAATGGTGGAAATTAGCTCTCTTTTTTTGCTTTGGCCTCTTTCAGAACATTTTCATTACTCTTTTAAGCTGTGAGTTTGTATATCTTACTTAATTCATGTTTATATAAATTATTTAATAGATTAATGCTGACGAGAATAGATATTTATAAAAATGACGAATTTGGCACTTTCTATAACTAGATATTTCGACCTTATCCAGAATTGCCATTTTATACTTCTTCTATTTATCCTGAAAGTGACATAGAAGAATAAAGTGCATTGTTTTTTTTCTTGCTTACTAAAATGATCAAGAAAAATAAAATATTAAAGTTGAACAGTTGCGCCCCCTTTCTGCTACGGTAAAACATATTATTTTTAGAGATGGAGAAAATGAGAGAAATACCGTGAATTCTTTCAAGAGAAAATATAGAGGTACTGTTAATTTCTTCAAGTTTTCCTATGTTAAAAGCACGTCGTAAATGTTTGCTATATTAAGCAATAAAACATTAATGTCCTCCAGCAAAAAAATATAAACCATCGTAAGATGTTTGTCTTTTAGTAACACAAATCTCCCACTTTACTGACCAACATTGCTGTTTGTCTTTTAGTAACACAAATCTCCCACTTTACTGACCAACATTGCTGTTTGTCTTTTAGTAACACAAATCTCCCACTTTACTGACGAACATTGCTGTTAGTCTTTTAGTAACACAAATCTCCCACTTCACTGACCAACATTGCTGTTTGTCTTTTAGTAACACAAATCTCCCACTTCACTGACCAACATTGCGGTTTGTCTTTTAGTAACACAAATCTCCCACTTTACTGACCAACATTGCTGTTTGTCTTTTAGTAACACAAATCTCCCACTTTACTGACCAACATTGCTGTTTGTCTTTTAGTAACACAAATCTCCCACTTCACAGACCAACATAGATGTTTGTCTTTTAGCAGAAGCACAAATCTCCCACTTTACTGACCAACATTGCTGTTTGTCTTTTAGCAGAAGCACAAATCTCCCACTTTACTGACCAACATTGCTGTTTGTCTTTTAGTAACACAAATCTCCCACTTCACTGACCAACATTGCTGTTTGTCTTTTAGCAGCACAAATCTCCCACTTTACTGACCAACATAGCTGTTTGTCTTTTAGCAGAAGCACAAATCTCCCACTTCACTGACCAACATTGCTGTTTGTCTTTTAGTAACACAAATCTCCCACTTCACAGACCAACATAGATGTTTGTCTTTTAGCAGAAGCACAAATCTCCCACTTTACTGACCAACATTGCTGTTTGTCTTTTAGCAGAAGCACAAATCTCCCACTTTACTGACCAACATAGCTGTTTGTCTTTTAGCAGAAGCACAAATCTTCCACTTTACTGACCAACATTGCTGTTTGTCTTTTAGCAGAAGCACACATCTCCCACTTTACTGACCAACATAGCTGTTTGTCTTTTAGCAGAAGCACAAATCTTCCACTTCACTGACCAACATTGCTGTTTGTCTTTTAGCAGAAGCACAAACCTCCCACTTCACTGACCAACATTGCTGTTTGTCTTTTAGCAGAAGCACAAATCTCCGACTTTACTGACCAACATTGCTGTTTGTCTATTAGCAGAAGCACAAACCTCCCACTTTACTGACCAACATTGCTGTTTGTCTTTTAGCAGAAGCACAAACCTCCCACTTTACTGACCAACATAATGTTTGTCTTTTAGCAGATGCACAAATCTCCCACTTTACTGACCAACATTGCTGTTTGTCTTTTAGCAGAAGCACAAACCTCCCACTTCACTGACCAACATTGCTGTTTGTCTTTTAGCAGAAGCACAAATCTCCCACTTTACTGACCAACATTGCTGTTTGTCTTTTAGCAGAAGCACAAACCTCCCTCTTCACTGACCAACATTGCTGTTTGTCTTTTAGCAGAAGCACAAACCTCCCACTTCACTGACCAACATTGCTGTTTGTCTTTTAGCAGAAGCACAAACCTCCCACTTTACTGACCAACATTGTTGTTTGTCTTTTAGCAGAAGCACAAATCTCCCACTTTACTGACCAACATTGCTGTTTGTCTTTTAGCAGAAGCACAAACCTCCCACTTCACTGACCAACATTGCTGTTTGTCTTTTTAGCAGAAGCACAAATCTCCCACTTTACTGACCAACATTGCTGTTTGTCTTTTAGCAGAAGCACAAATCTCCCACTTTACTGACCAACATTGCTGTTTGTCTTTTAGCAGCACAAACCTCCCACTTTACTGACCAACATTGCTGTTTGTCTTTTTAGCAGAAGCACAAAACTCCCACTTTACTAACCAACATAACTGTTCGTCTTTTAGCAGAATCACAAATCTCCCACTTCACTGACCAACATTGCTGTTTGTCTTTTAGCAGAAGCACAAACCTCCCACTTCACTGACCAACATTGCTGTTTGTCTTTTAGCAGAAGCACAAATCTCCCACTTTACTGACCAACATTGCTGTTTGTCTTTTAGCAGAAGCACAAATCTCACACTTTACTGACCAACATTGCTGTTTGTCTTTTAGCAGAAGCACAAACCTCCCACTTCACTGACCAACATTGCTGTTTGTCTTTTAGCAGAAGCACAAACCTCCCACTTTACTGACCAACATTGCTGTTTGTCTTTTAGCAGAAGCACAAATCTCCCACTTTACTGACCAACATTGCTGTTCGTCTTTTAGCAGAAGCACAAACCTCCCACTTTACTGACCAACATTGCTGTTTGTCTTTTTAGCAGAAGCACAAATCTCCCACTTTACTGACCAACATTGCTGTTTGTCTTTTTAGCAGAAGCACAAAACTCCCACTTTACTAACCAACATAACTGTTCGTCTTTTAGCAGAATCACAAATCTCCCACTTCACTGACCAACATTGTTGTTTGTCTTTTAGCAGAAGCACAAAACTCCCACTTTACTGACCAACATAGCTTTTCGTCTTTTAGCAGAATCACAAATCTCCCACTTCGTACTGTCCGTAGACATCCTATTCAGTGTGTCTCAGTTCTCGTCCACTATCTTCATATATTTCCAATACACTTTGCTAGATTGTCCTTTACATTATCTTTTTATTAACCAAAACATCAGTATATTTACATTCATTTAGACATCACTAAACTATCTTAGCTATGACAATCACCGCCCTCCTGCAAGCCACTTCGAAAACACATCAATTATTGATACCATAACATCGATTGCACGTCCATAAATTCTTTGAAATATTCAGAAAATTTAGTGCACACAGAAAAAGGTGTTCGATACCAATTACTTTGAAAAGAAAGTATGCGGTCATGCAGAAGATTAAAATTGACAATATTGATTCAAAATATTTACACTTCCTCGTGATTTATTTCCCCAATTATTGATCAATCGGGAAAAAAATGTATCAATATCAAAAGATGGACTTCCATCAATTAAGAAAACCAATTATCAAAAAGCAATGATATTGTAAACGTGAGTGTACATCTAAGCCAGCGGTCTTCAAACTGTTTATGCCTAGCGACTATTCTTCGTTGCTTACGTGATAGTCTAGGTTTCCTTATTGCACGTAACATTTAAAGTAATTAAAGCAAGAAACAAATTTAGAAAAGAGCAAGCGACACTTCTTAAATCTATCTTTGTTCGCCGAAAGTATTGTCTACTGAGTTAGATGCTCTGTGCACACCGTGAGCTGTGTATTTCATCCGTTTTGATCATGTTTCGATATTCCAATTGTTTACGATGAATGATGATATCGTATGGCAGGGAACAGTTGGCTGTGTTTACTTTCTGTGCGGTTTCACCTTATGTCTTTTGGCGTGTGCTGATACTGCTATGATGGGGACTACAGCTACCTTTCTTTGTTTGGGAGATGAGTTAGTAATTCGGATGATTCCACTGGCACGGGCGATTGAGCAATTATTTATTTTAATTTGTTTGCAGTGATACCGGGGCCTTCCATAACCAAAGAACCAATTGTCTACATCTGGAATGTCGTTTTTTGTGTGGATTTTACGTTTTTTTTTTTTTTTTTTTAGTTCTTGCAGAGACACATGCATCTATGGGTGAATGGAGTTTCCTCAATGTACTATACTCAGTTTAGTCTTAAAGTACTTGTTGAGTAGTCTTGGGTGCAGCACTTGTGGTGGAGGTGCCAGTCTTGAATTTGGCATAAATATGGCTGTGGAGTGGAGAACATTTCTAAATAAATATAGATCACTTTTCATTTCATGAAGTTTTCGTCAACCTGGGGGTCGTTGGAACGCCACTGACAGACTTCGTCAAATTGGGGGTTGTTGTGATGCCACTGACACACTTCGTCAAAATGGGGGTAGTTGGGGCGCCACTGACAGACATCGTCAACCTGAGGGTTGTTGTGATGCCACTGACAGACTTCGTCAACCTGAGGGTTGTTGTTATGCCACTGACAGACTTCGTCAAACTGGGGGTTGTTGTGATGCCACTGACAGACTTCGTCAACCTGAGGGTTGTTGTTATGCCACTGACAGACTTCGTCAAACTGGGGGTTGTTGTGATGCCACTGACAGACTTCGTCAACCTGAGGGTTGTTGTTATGCCACTGACAGACTTCATCAATCTGAGGGTTGTTGTTATGCCACTGACAGACTTCGTCAACCTGAGGGTTGTTGTGATGCCACTGACAGACTTCGTCAACCTCGGGGTTATTGTGATGCCACTGACAGACTTCGTCAGCGTTCTCTATTTCCCTCTATTTTCATTCATT
>JAVIAB010000046.1:39373677-39568677 GCA_032433765.1 Megaustenia siamemsis
CATGCAATGACACCAAGCTATCCAGTATTTTATCTCTTTGTCGCCTGCGATCTCTCTTTCCTTTTATTTTGCCAGTTGTAACCAAGTATTCCAACTTTCCTCTTCTCATGATGTGCCCGAAAAATGTTGATTGCTTCTTTCTGATGTTTTTTAAGAGCTCCCTTTTTGTGTTGGTCTCTTTGAGAACTTCCTCATTGGTCTTTTTAGCTGTGCAGGGAACTTTCAACATTCTTCTGAGAAATCCCATCTCTGTGGCCTCTAATCGTCTTTTCATTTGTTTGTCTACTGTCCATGATTCGCTTCCCTGGGTCAGAATTGGTTCTATATAGCACCGATGAACTCTCTTTCTCATTTTTATTGACATAGATTTGTTGCATAAGATATTTTTCATTTTCTGAAATGCCATTTTGGCCTGAGCTATTCTGCTTTTTTTATTCTGTGGTGCATCTCCCATCTGATGTTATTATTGTGCCCAAGTATTTGAAACGTTGCACTTGTTTCAGAGTTGTCTCGTTTATTTTTATGCAGCATGATGGTGATGATTGTTTCTTCGATATAACCATTACTTCTGTTTTCTTACTATTCAGACTGAGACCTTTCTTGTTGCTTTAATCACTTCAACGGTAGAGATTTTAGAGACAAAATTGTTCATGGTTTTAAATATGAATCTAAATGTTTAAATTTATGTAACACTTAAAATATAATATATGCATTTTTAGATATTTATACAAGGAATTATATTTCACCAATACCAAGATTATACCAGACATATAAAAAGAATATGGTTGGATGACAGTTTACACTAGTCAAATTGAGAGTGACGCACTGTGCGGCTAAACGTGCATGACCGATATCGGCAAGCAGTTGTCTGTCGTCGTGTCGCTAATTTCCTTTAACGCGCAGATTTTTCTGTGTCTCAAATCCAACATCATTTTTAATAGAGAAAACGAAACTCAACATATGAAAGTTACCTATTTGAAACAAGGTCATTGACTTCAGCACAAGCCAAAAAAAAAAAAAAAAAAATTAAAACGAGTAATGAATTCAGTATCAATTAAGATCGTATCATATCACGTAGTGCGGGTTGGCGTGGGTGATGAGCATTGATCTTTATAATAGGTGTCTGCCTGTCTTTATCTACATCTGCATGTGTCTGTACTTGTCTCTGTGTATGTATTTGCCTTTACATTTGTTTATGACCTGTTTGACATTAAAAGAAAATATCACGGTAAATTTTCTGACTAAATAATAATTATATATAAGGCTTAATGATGTTCTATTTTATGTAATTGCTAGTTCTACGGTAATTTGTAGGATAATTTCTCTTGTGTTACATCATCAATAGTTTCGTGTGGGTATACAATAATTTAACTAAGCTTTTTTTCACGAATAGCTTTGTGTACACAATAATTTAACTAAGCTTTTTTCACGAATAGCTTCGTGTACACAATAATTAAACTAAGTTTTTTAACGAATAGCTTCGTGTACACAATAATTTAACTAAGCTTTTTTCACGAATAGCTTCGTGTACACAATAATTTAACTAAGCTTTTTTCACGAATTGCTTCGTGTACACAATAATTAAACTTAGTTTTTTAACGAATAGCTTCGTGTACACAATAATTAAACTAGACTTTTTAACGAATAGTTTCGTGTACACAATAATTAAAGTAAGCTTTCTCATGAATAGCTTCTTGCACACACTAATTAAAATACGTTTTTCCACGATGAGCTTCGTGTACACAATAATTAATCGGAAATTTATTAAAGTTATCATCATCAATTTCTTCTTTAAAAAGGAGCACACATAGACTGTAGCCTCCGCGGCTGAGTTGTTAGCGTGCTTTGTTCAATATCGGAAGCTTCCGGGTTTAATTCCAAGATTAAAGCCCATATATTTTCGAACTGAAAACGCTCTAGGGTTCACCCAGCCGCCAAAAATATGTACCGAAGATATTTCTAGAAAGAAAGGAGATATTTATAGGAAGAAAAGGCAGCCTGATATGATACCGATTTCATCGCCCACAAATTTGCCGTGATCATTGAAAAATACTGTAGCAAAGACCATATTTCCCATATTTGTAGAAGGAACTTTTACTACATTTTGTTTTACTTACTACAAGAGCACATCAAATAACTTTATTTTGCTTTACTTACTACAAGAGCACATCAAATAGCTTCATTTTGTTTTACTTACTACAAGAGCACATCAAATAACTTTATTTTGCTTTACTTACTACAAGAGCACATTAAATAACTTCATTTTGTTTTACTTACTACAAGAGCACATTAAATAACTTCATTTTGTTTTACTTACTACAAGAGCACATTAAATAACTTCATTTTGCTTTACTTACTAGAAGTGCACATTAATTAACCTCTTTTTGCTTTACTTACTAGAAGAGCACATTAAATAACCTCTTTTTGCTTTACTTACTAGAAGAGCACATTAAATAACCTCTTTTTGCTTTACTTACTAGAAGAGCACATTAAATAACCTCTTTTTGCATTACTTACTAGAAGACCACATAAAATAACTTGATTTTGCTTTACTTTCTAGAACACATCAAATAACTTGATTTTTGCTTTACTTACCAGAGGATAATATAAAATAATTTCTCTCAAATTAATGATTGCAACCAGCCTTCTTTATTTATCTGCAACTGGTCTTGTGAGCTAATGAAGGCAAGACTGTACATTTGTTTATGCTATATTTCCTTCTCTTCTGGATATAACACGCCACCCTATAGCACAATCTTCATTCCAACGTTGGTTAAACCATGCCAGACCTGACCTCTGGACTCAGCCATAATTAGAGAAATAACTACTAATGGAATTTAATGTGTTAGATGATATGCAGGGAATATATATATATATATATATATATATATATATATATATATATATATATAGAGAGAGAGAGAGAGAGAGAGAGAGAGGCGGAAGTCGGTAGCCTAGTTGGCTAACCAGGAGACAAATAATAATACATGAATATTATTATAGAGAAAAACTTCCGAGGGGATAATTCAGGGAATCATAGGAGGAGGAGACATGTTTTACAGCACTCGGAAAGAAATAACAAATAATCAGTAACAGAAAAAAAAACAAAGAACAATATACGGTCCGAAGCAGTACTGAACCCGTACTCCTTGGCACAGCGCTTTGCCATGAAAGGACAAACGCTAGTGAACACTACACGACTGGGCTACCGATGTTCAGACAACCCGTGTTCGATTCCCGCTGGAAGCAGAGTGAGTTGTACACGTGGTTAAAAAAAAAATAGCACCGCGGTCGACCTAGCCGCTTGCAGGAACGGGTACCAGGGTATAGTACTCTGGGAAGGTGAGGAATGGTGGATGATGTCTTGGATTTCGATGCTTGAAGCGACACTGTCCAGAAGCCTCCAGACACTTCTGGATAGGCGGCCGAGCACATGTGGGTGAAAGCTCGCGATTCAAGTCTCGTACTTTACCTTGACCTTTAGACTCAGAGAACATATCTGAAATGCAGAACTGAGACTGAGGGAAAAACAAAAACAAAACCTAGGAATAATTTCTGAAACAAACAACATATAATAGAATGGTTTGGCATCCTTGTAAGATAGAAAGATAACATCACAATACAACGGACCTTCAATAAATGTTGCAAGAACACCAGACCCAAGGGTCGACCATGAAAAAGATGGATTGATGGATAGTTAAATACACCAGGGAACATAACAGAAGGAATAGCCAAGAGAAGAGCAAAGTACCGTAAACTATATCTTCCCTCCATAATGATGAGAAAGGAAAGCCGCGAAAGCTCAGTGGTTAGTGAACTGGACTATAAAGACGAGGGGTAAGGTTCGATCCCAACCGACGGCTTCCGGGTTCACACAGCCTTAAATAGTTACCTGATTTTTTCTGGGAAAATAAAGCGGCACGGGCGTAATACCGACCACAATACCCCGAAAATGATGTGCTGAAGGTCTGTAAAATTTATGGTCACTAACACCATATTCCCAATACGCCATTTGGCGTGATGGGGTCTCTTTACTTTACTTTATAATGATGAGAATGGAAAGGGGAAGAAGGATTAATTACACAATTTAAGTCCGTAAACCTATGACAGAAGCAATTTGTATGATTCAGCTTTTGATTTGAGCTAGGAAATAAAGAAGCAAAAGGTGTTAATCTATGAGAAGTGAACGAAACTGAGAAAATCTGGCATCTGATCGTAGCACATGGAGCAAAGAAATGAAAAAAAAAAGGCACAGCAACTTTCGAGGAAGATTTTATCTCAAATTTAAGAAGAAAAAAGGCGCAGGAGAAAGAAGACTAAGCCAGGCATCACAAATACGGCTTGTCCATTCTGCGACCGGATCTACCCAATCTGGCTGAGAAAGGCAGATACTTTCAAAAGAGAAGTTCAGTAAAATAGCATCCAGCACAAGCAAATAAAAGTAAAGAGCCCCGTCACGCCAAGTGACGTATAGCAAATATGGTGTTCTTCTTCTTTTGGAGCTTCTTAGCTCCTTGTGGAGTATAGGTCTTCAACAAACACTTTCCAAGTCGTTCTGTTTTTTTGCCATTCTTTTAAGATCATACCATGTCTTCCCCATCATCTTCATCCCTGCTTCTATCTGCCTTCTGCTTCCTACGCCTCTTAGGCAAAGAGCCTTTCTTTCTTGGATGGCGGATTTACTTCTATTCTTTTCTTTGACTTATCCCTCTTTGTGAAGTTTTTTTTCGGCTTATTTTTTTTATAGTAAAGGATAGCCAGTCCCAAGTGAAACCCTCCTTTCTCGCCTCTTACGAACATGCCTGGTAGGATACAGCACCGCTATTCTTTACTCCCCTTTCGGGCCCCGGCAGCGCACGGGCGGAATATGGTGTTAGTGACCATAATTTGTATAGACCTTCGGTGCATAATTTTTGGGTAATATGGTCGGTATTACGCCCGTACCAGTTTACAGCTAATATATTACCAAACGACTCATGTTTGCGTGCTACCAATCGTCTGTCAAGACGCCAAACGCTATATTACAGTTGAATCCAAAATAACAGCTGAAGTGAAGACTCTGAAACGTATTTTATGAAAATGCTAATGAGAAGGTGTTCATCAGCCAAAACTGATTATGTTTACGACTGCGCACTTTTTTTATGTTTCTTGATTTATGTATTTTGTATTTTCATCATCGCCTGCAGCACAGTTTGCTGTTTAGTTCCTTGTCAGGACTTCAACATCGGACATTTTGTCCTGCATTGAAATAGATTACGGATAAGGCAAGATTAAAGTCTTTAACGTAAATGCTTTTAACGGACAACAAAAACATAGAAAATCAATTTCTAATCTTCATAATCAATAGAGGAGTGAGCAGATAAAATACTCATAATCTTTAAAATATTAAAATGAATATATGAGTATTTGTATTGCTAATTATTCTTTTGATTTAAAATAGTTGTAGCTTGTTTTGATTGTGTTTGTTCTTCGCTTAAGACTGTAAGTCTTTGATGAGTTCTGTTTTACCCGCAAAGACAAAACTTCATACTTTCATTTAATTTTTGTTTTAACATCACACTTTACCGCGCTCAAATGATCTTATTCTAATACTTTTTTTTTGTCCATTGAATATTGTTCTAACCATTCTTCAGTAATGTCTATTTGAAGCTTACGTCTTTGCTTTCAGCACAGATTCTAAGAAAATGCATCCCTTGTATTATTGTTGTTTATATTATTATGCATAATTTGTTTTCTTCAGTAACATTAGAATATTATGTTTTAATCATCAGAGACAATTATTGAAAAAAAAAATATTGTCAGTGCATCATCATCATGTGCTATACCGTTTAGAGTAGGCAATAATATTCATTCACAATTCTCAGTCCACTGCGCATCCTATCAATTATTTTGTTGATTGTATCTCGTGCCACGACTCCAAGCTATCTAGTATCGTCTTTCCTTCTCGTCTATCATCCCTTTTCCCCCGTGTTTTGCCAGTTGTAACCAAGTATCCACATTTTAATTTTCTCAAAATGTGCACAAAAAATATCGATTGTTTCTTTCTGATGATCTTTTAGAGTTCTCTTTTTGTACTGGCCTCTTTGAGAATTTCCTCGTTGATTTGTTTTGCTGTCCAGGGAACTCTCAATATTCATTTAAATGCATAGCAAAAGTAAATGAAGCAGCCTTAAAACTGGCCAATGAAATCAAGTACCTGAAACAATGTGAACTTCACATGGTACAAATATAACAAAGGCGAGCTACAGAATGATCATCATCAATTCATATGGCACAAGTACAAAAAAGGCGAGCTACAGAATAGCCCAAGAAAATGCAACATTCCAAAGAATATGGAAAATATTACGCAACATTCTTTCATCAGTTGGAATAAGAAAAGAAACGCTTCAATTTTACGTAGACGTAGTCTTAACATACAGAAGCCAATCCTGGACAGTCGGAAAACAGATTAAGAAAACCTGCGAAAGCCACAGAAAATTGGTTTTACAGAAGAATGTTGAGAATGTCATGGACAACTTTAGAAAAAATGAGTAAGTATAAAAAGAGGCCTGAGCAAAAAGTAAGCATATATAGAAATAAGAAAGAAACTGTTGAACATAATGTGAGAATGGGACAGTTGGAATTTAATTTAGCAACAGGAAAAATAAGGCACAAAAGAAGGCACTAAACATAGCTACAAAACAACAAGTTATAAAACAAGTAGCACACTTTCAATAACTGGGAACAATATTCTCTGAAGATAATAAAATAAAAAAAAAAGAAATAGACATACCACACAACAATGCAAATAAAATATTGGGACAGCTATCGCCTATATTTCAACACAAAGCAATACTTATTGCCACCAAGAAACATATTTTTTTTTTAAATTAAAGAGCCCCCGTCACGCCAAGTGGCGTATACGAAATACGGTGTCAGTGACCATAAATTTTACAGACCTTCAGCACATGATTTTTGGGGTAATGTGGTCGGTATTACGCCCCTGCCGCTTTAATTTCCCAGAAAAAATCTGGTACCCATTTTAAGGCTTGGTGAACCCGGAAGCCGTCCAACCCTGTTCTTGAATATTTCTCTGCTTGTCTTTGGTGTTTACCAATGTTTATTGTTGTCTCCATGACTTCTATTCTCTGTGTCTTTCTGGACATTCCTGGCTTTGTCAACCCCTGTGAGTTCCGTGGCAGTATCTGTCTTGCTATGTTGGCAAACTGTTTCTTTAATGTATGCTCAATTATAAAAGGAATATATCACTATACAAAAATTGATGCACATATGAAATTGACTCTGTAGTACTCTGGCATGCAGGATTAGCGGTCATCATCATCAACATTATCATCATCATCATTATCATCATAAACATGATCATCACCATCATCATTATCATCATCAACATGATCATCACCATCATCACCATCATCATTATCATCATCAGCATGATCATCACCAACATCAACATGATCATCACCATGATCATTACCATCATCAACATGATCATCACCATCATCATCATTATTACCATCATCAACATGATCATCACCATCATCATTACCATCATTAACATCACCATCACCATCATGATTACCATCATCAAAATGATCATCACCATCATCATTACCATCATCATCATCATCATTACCATCATCAACATCATCATCAACATTATCATCGTTGTCATCATCAACAACTTTTGGACCTTAGAACTTTATGACATCTACTCTGAACATGCAGATGCCCAGCGTGTGCAGCAGTCAATCACTTCTCGTCTCTGATATCTCGCGCCCACCTTCATCTTGGTCTTTCTCTCTCTTTTGTCGCGCTGATTCTATACCATCATTAATGATCTACTTAAAATCAACATATCGTTTAACATGACAAAAGCATTTTATTATCCTTATTTGTATATATTTCTTTTCTTTTCGCATGCCTGCAGAGACTTCGGTTTAATAAGATTGTAGAAAACTAATATATTCGGTCAGACATTAAAGTAACACCTGCAATCTATATCGACCACAACAAACTCGATGTCGTGCAGCAGTGCAGCTACAGTGGTCCATCATCAACGGTAAACTATCTTTAGATACAGAGACTGACACCCGCATTAGTAAAGCTGCAACAACCTCCATCTGTCTTTCTAGGCTTGTTTGGCAAAACAATAAACTGACAATTAAAACAAAGGCCGCAGTTTATAATGCCGGCATCATTAGTATCCTCCTGTATAGCAGCGAATCATGGACAACTTATGCAAAGCAGGAGAGAATGCTAAATGCATTCCCATATGTGATGACTGCGCCCTATTCTTCGTATTACATGGAAGGACAAAGTGACAAACGTCGAGGTCATGACTGGCACAGGCCTCCCGAACATCTACACGCTGCTCAAATAACTTAAGTTACGCTGGCTTGGCCGCGTGCACCGCATAAGAGATGGCCGCATACCACAAGATATACTCTATGGACAACTGGCAGAAGGCAAATGAATTAGGGGGCGTCCAAAACTTCGATTTGTAGACATGTGTAAACATGACATAAAAACTCTGCTTCCCTTCCTGGAAAGAAATAGCTGCAGACCGCAATCTTTGGAAACACACTCTAACGCTACAACTCAAACAAGAAGAGGGCAGATTTGTAAAAAAAAAAAAAAAAAGGAGAGAGTTAACGGCCAAAGACAAGAGAAGAAAATATTTATAGGGGCGCTGCAAAACCCATGGTCAACTACGACTGACAGGGGCTACTTTGAATTTTATCAACCAGTTTTCTGAAATATATGTGTATATATATATATATATATATATATATATATATATATATATATATATATATATATTGTGTTCCCTAGCTTTTACTCCTAGAGACTAGGAACTGAATTTTGCGTGTTAATCCGTTTTTCCCTGGCAGCCGTATGCACAGGGGTCCCTCGCCGCAAAGGCAGATAACTCCGTCTTCGGAGAAACTCATATTTTTTCCTTTAAATGAGCAATTGACGTTTCAAGCCGGGCCTCGCTGCTGAAACCTGGGGTGGTTGCCGCAGAGAGAAATCATAAATAAAAATCCCAAATGGTGCAGCTGGGATTTGAACCCACAACCTCTCTGTCTCGAGGCCGGCGTCTTGCCTCGAGACCAAAAGAAATAAAAAAAGATAGAAAGGAAGAAAGTATGAAAGAAAAAAAGAGAGAAAGAAAGAATGAAAGAAAAAAGAAAGAAAGAAATAAAGAAAGAAAGAAATAAAGAAAGATGAAAGGAAGGAAGAAAGAAAGAAAGACAGAAAGAAAGATAGAATGAAAGAAAAAAAGAAAGAAAGAAAGAAAGAAAGATATAACGATATCTAAACACTTCAGGTCTCTAATTTCTCGATACAATTATTGACTGAATTGTCTATACAATATTGTTTTTTTTCATTTTCCTTTTGTCAAACAGTACCAAGCCTTGTTTCGTTTCAACATTCCTTATGATGTTCTCATGATATGCCCACAAATATTGATTGCTTCTTTCTCATGTTTACTAAGTGCTCTCTTTTTGTGTTGGCTTCTTTGAGAATTCTCTTGTTGGTCTTTTTAGATGCCCAGGGAATTCTCAACACTTGACTGAGAAATCATATCTCCTTGGCCGCTATTCTTCTTTTCATTTGTTTGTTTTATCATCATCATCATCGCCGAGTGCCATCTCCGCAAAGAAGATTGGCTACAGTGGAGCGCCATTCTGATCTGTCTCTTGCTTTGATGGTGCAGGTTATCATAGGCTGATTTGCCCATCTTTTGATGTTAGTCGTCCATGTTAGTTTTGGTCTGCCTCTGCCTATTTTACCCTGTATTTTCCCCTCCAAGATTACTTTTAGTAGGCTGTTGTGTCTTTTAACATGGCCCAAAAATCTCATTTGTCTTGTTCTAATTGTGTTTAGTAGTTCTCTTTTCATTTTTAGTTGTTTTAAGACTTCATCGTTTGTTTTCTTTTCTTTCCATCCAATTCTACCTATTCTTCTACATATCCACATTCCAAATGCTTCAGTTTTCTGTTCTGTTTTCTTTTCTAATGTCCATGTTTCTGCACTATATAGGAATGTTGAGAAGATATTACATCTTACTATTCTTAGTCTTAGCCCTGGTGTTATTTGTTTTGATGTTAGTATATTTTTCATAACATTAAAATTACTTTTTGCCATTCCTATTATTTTTTTTTTTCAGTTTTACATTTTGCCAACACTGGTTATATTTGTTAGTTTACTGTCCATGATTAATTCCTACTGTTCAAAGTTGGCTCTTTCTAGCGCCGATGAACTCTCTTTCGAATCAATGTTGCCACGTTTTTCTTTACTCATTGGTCTCTTATCACACCATTCTCTCATGTGTCCTATTTTTATTCCTTCCTGCATTATCTCTATTACCTGTCCTGCTCTTCTCCCCTCTTATCATCTCTGTCTCCTCTCTCTTCATCTTATTTTCTCTCTGTAATCCCACTCTATGAAATGTTTTCTTTCATTCCTCTTCAGGAGATCCTCTTTTTTATATTTTTTCACTGTCTTCTTTTGATCCAATTATATCATTATTAACATATCATAAATGCCCCGTTGTCTATTAATCATGTGACCAACAATTACGTAAATCGTGACCATCGTTTTTTTCCACCATTTTTCAATTTTTTTTTTCGTGTTGAAGTCGGATGTGTGGGGCCGAAAGGCGCAATTATCACAGTTATACTGCAAACCACAACACAACGCAGACACGCCCACTTAACGTCCTTTTAAGGGCGGATGATGAAGAGGTGTCTTCCTTTAGTCATCGGGCGAACGCAAGCAAGCAAATATTTTTCTTTTTTTTTTACTTTAGTGTTTATATTTCTTTGTTTATTTTAGAATAGTATTTATTGATCTTTTTATATATTTTTTGGGTGTCTTGTAACCGCTGAAGATTTTTGCAGAAGCGTCGTAGTTTATCTTGTCTCTCTATCAGTTTAGCTGCTTTAACACTTTTGTATTTATTTTACAATAAATAAATAAGATATTGCCCCTCCACTAGGTAAAATAAAAATATTAACGAGAAACCCTGAAGCGAACACAAACGTAATGAAGACTTTCTTTCCCTGTGAACGTGAAAACTACCCGATCGTCATAGAAATTGGCTTAAAATCCATAACTATGATTTTTATTTTAAAGTTTTATTGAACCTGACCAGATTTCAGATGGTTTTGTTTTCATGTACTTCGTAAGTCTCTCATATTTCCTCTTTCCCTGACGATTTTTCTTGTTTTTTTTCTTTCTGTTTTTTTTTTCTTTCTTTTTAGTCTAAGCATGAGGAAACTATCACTATTGTTATCAATGTCATCTGTTACGCATTACCAGATCCAGGTTTGCGATTTGTGTGCTTCGATTATACTTTATAATTATAAATATCAAGATAATGATAATGTCTGCACATTAATATTTTTTATTGAGTCTGACGTATTCACTAGACAGGACAAAATAATAGCAGATAAACAGATAAATGTATTTTTTCTGTGTGAGTGAAATGCATACATAACAGAGACGACAGACATACATAAACGATTCATTTTTCTGGTGATATGATGTATGAGTGTATGAATGGCCTGCCAACTACGTTCATGTTTTATGATGTAACGAAGTGAGCGTTCGTTAGAACCAGGGGCAAGCCGGTAGCCAGTTGTAAAGTAAAGGTAAGGGTTTGGCTATTGTTGGGGCTATTACTTCTTTATCTTCTGTTGTTCGGGGCCTTTATCGAATGATGCTTTATATACTAAAGTCCATGCAAAAGGAACTAAATAGACGCATAGACGTAGAGACAGACAGATATGGACGGACGGGCGGACGGACGGACGGACGGACGGATAGATAGATAGATAGATAGATAGATAGATAGATAGATAGATAGATAGATAGATAGATAGATAGATAGATAGATAGATAGATAGATAGATAGATAGATAGATAGATAGATAGATAGATAGATAGATAGATAGATAGATATATAGATAGATAGATAGATAGATAGATAGATAGATAGATAGATAGATAGATAGATAGATAGATAGATAGATAGATAGATAGATAGATAGATAGATAGATAGATAGATAGATAGATAGATAGATAGATAGATAGATAGATAGATAGATAGATAGATAGATAGATAATAGATAATGGATGGATCGATGATGGATGGGTGTATGGATGGATGTATGGATGGATGGATGGATGGATGGATGGGTGTATGGATGGATGTATGGATGGATGTATGGATGGATGGATGTATGGATGGATGTATGTATGGATGGATGGGTGTATGGATGGATGTATGTATGGATGGATGGATGTATGGATGGGTGTATGGATGGATGTATGGATGGATGGATGGATGGATGGATGGATGTATGGATGGATGTATGGATGGATGTATGGATGGATGGATGGATGGATGGATGGATGGATGGGTGTATAGATATAGAGAGAGAAAGAAAGGCTTCCCGAACGGTAGAGTATTGCTATACAATGAATGTTTCTATGTACTAATTACGTGTAATGGACACGCTCTGTAAGTTATCAGCAAACTTTTGTGATATCAAGCAGACAGCGTTTGTTATCACGTTTAGTTGACGTCACACACAGCTGTTTGTTACTGAAACATTAGTTCACTTTCTCATTTGTGTATTCTCCAGGAAGATAAAACACACTCGCTTCTATTATATTCAAAAAGGTTAGAAGAAGAAGCGGTATATTTGATCTCTTGTTGCGAGCATTAACTACTCAAATATCATGGATACATGCATTTTTATTTCAGCTTAGACATATTAGGTTTTAAGTGTAAGTAAAGTACAAGAGCTTCCGGTTCGTGACTGTGCTGGCAACACGACGCATTTTTTGCGATGGGAGTCAAATTTAAATTATAAATGAATTTCATTGCCCGTAGTAAAAGAAATTCAAGTGTTCTTGTGTGTGATTTCGAACGGATTTATTTGTGATTTATTTATGATAACACAAGAAGAGATAGAATACCAAATGAACCCATTAGAAAAATGGTAAGAATAAAACCATGGAAAGAATATATAGAACAATAACAACTTAAATGGTTGGGTCACCTGGTCAGAATGAATCCTCACCAATCACCATCAAGGGTGTTCTTCTCGAGAATGCATGGAAGAAGACCAAGATGGATAGATGCAGTGAAAGAGACATGTAACAACAAAGGAAAATCACTAATTCAGATAGTTCGAGCAGCTCAAGAACGACAAATGAATACAAAGAAGTAAACAGCTCCATCACGGCAAGTGGCGTATAGTGAATATGGTGTTAGTGACCATAATTTTTATAGACCTTAGACACATGTTTTTTGGGGTAATGTAGTCGGTATTACGCCAGTGCCGCTTTACTTTCCCAGAAAAAATCCAGTACCCTCTCAAGGCTGGGTGAACCTGGCAGCCGTCGGTCAAAATCGAACCCGACCTCTTTGCACTTTATAGTCCAATTCACTAACCACTGAGCTGTGGCGGCTCGCTCGTTTTAAAAGTGGTGTTACAAATTGCTTGCTCTCGCCAGATGACCTAAAGAACACACCCCTTCACCATCCCGCCATAAGAGGAAGTTAAATGGCGTGTATAGCGAATCAATTCAGAGGAAGAGGTATGTTTACAGCACTCAGAAAAATTGACAAATATTCAACAATAGAAAAATATATGGACCAAAGCAGGATCGAACCCGTACTCTGTGGCACAGCGCCTTGCCGTACGGGTTCGATCCTGCCTTGATCCATATTTTTTTCTGTTGTTGATTATTTGTCATTTTATCCGAGTGCTGCAAACATACGTCTTCCTCTGAATTGATTCGCTGATTATCGCCTCGGAAGTTTCCCTCTATAATAATATTCATTTATTATTATTTGTCTCCACCACGAATACAGCTTGTTTGTTCTGCGGATGGATCTGTTGTGTCCAATATTGGCAGATTCATCTGCGAGAGAAGCTGTTCAGCAAAGCATCCAACATAAAACACTAATATTTTTCCCAAACTACTGACTTATGCTTTATCGCTACCAACCATCCTTCAAGACGCCAAATGCTTTATATAATATATAATGGGGGACTGGTTGGTCTCGAGGCAAGACGCCGGCCTCGAGACAGAGAGGTTGTGGGTTCAAATCCCGGCTAGACCGGTTGGGATTTTTATTTATGATATCTCTCTGCGGCAACCACCCCTGGTCTCAGCAGCGAGGCTCGGCTTAAAACGTCAATTACACACCGACGGAAAAAAATATGAGTACCTCCGAAGTCGGAGTTATCTGCCTGTGCGGCGAGGGACCTCTGTGCACACGGCTGCCAGAGAAAAATGGATTAACACGCAAAACTCACTTCCTAGTCTGTAGGGACTTCGTCAGAGGTAAAAGCTGACGAACGAAATAAAAAAAAAAATATATATATATATATTTTATATATAAAGCGAGTAGGGGTGGGAATCGAAAAGAGGCAACACCCGTCACTCAAAAATGCCGTCGGATGTGTTTGGCCGAAAGGTGCAAATAAACCACTAGATATATATGACGCACTCAGTCAATGGTATTAGCCGTTCTTGTCGTATGGAGTCAGTTTTTGCTTCCTGATCACACTTAGCTCAGTTGTTGAATGGGCGTCTTAGGCGTCTCTCTTCCCCCCCCCCCCACTTTAATCTCCAAATTATTATTATGATTTTAGACAATTCTGTTTCGGTTCGGAAATGTTTGTGGGAGAACAAGATAATCCATACAGGTCTTAAAATAAGAAAAGAAAGAAAGAAACCGAAAGAAGGCAAGAACGAAAGAGAAAGAAAAAATAAAAGAAAGAAAAAAAATGAAAGAAAGTAAAAAGAAAGAAAGAAATGTGTGACGGAGAACAAAGTAATTTTAAATTATGTTAAAATAGGAAGACAAAGAAAGAAAGAAAGAAAGAAAGAAAGAAAGAAAGAAATAAGGAAAGAAAGATCTTCCCTCATACCTTACAAGACCTATTTGTTATGAGGTGTCTTGGACCATATTTGTCGATGACCAATGATGGCACATTTTCGTCTGTTTGTGTCAGTATCACTTCGACTTACCCAGAAATAACGTTTGTATGTAATTTTAAGTGGCTGGGTGAACCGCGAAGTCTTGCTGGTCAAAACAAAAAATAATCCGCCACTTTCGAGAATTAAAAACTGCTCCTTTTGATCAGAAAGCGAAGGCACCATCTACTGCAAGGCTATACATATAATTTATGTTTTCTTTTTAATGTATAATCTTTTAGAGTCAGATCTTCATTGTGCAGCAAACTTTATAGATAAATACTTGTTCAAAGCACCCGCCACCTACCCCACGTCTCAAATCCATGCTTGTCTCTTTGAATGGTCGCCCGTTGATTGCGAATTTACAGAAAAGCAACGACCATATTGCAGCACGACCGCCTGCCTGTAAAATACAACCAAAGATGGGGATGAAAGCTTGAACAGCATTCTCAGACAAGCCACTTCACGTACACACAAGGCCACCGGCGTTAAATCATTCCGAAGCTCGTGTCATTGTGACCCTGCCTCCGTTGTCTTTATCAGAAAAGTCATAAATAACATACTCTGAGAGGCATTCTGGGCTGGCTTGGGGATCTCGTCTCACGGCGAGTTTCTGTCCTTTTTGTTTCTTGAACGACCTGGAGCTCTTTTTTTTCTTTTTATTGTGCAAAATGGACAGCTGGTTGAAATGTTAATTAGTTGGTGACAAGGTTGTGAAATTTGTGTTCAAATGTAACTTGTCGTTTACTACATCGCAAGAGCGTTCGTTTGCGTCTCCATTCGGTTATTTGTCATTCTCCAGCACCTCTGTAGTGGATGTAGGCAAAGTCATCTATAGATTTGCAAAGGTCTTCGGGATGAAAATAAAATATTAAAAAATAACCTCTCCAACTAGGGTGACAGTATCAGCTATAGGAGATAACGCCACTCTACCCACAATCCCTCTAGGGTGACGGTATTAGCTATAGGAGATAACGCCACTCTACCCACAATCACTCTAGGGTGACGGTATTAGCTATAGGAGATAACGCCACTCTACCCACAATCCCTCTAGGGTGACGGTATTAGCTATAGGAGATAACGCCTCTCTACCCACAATCACTCTAGGGTGACGGTATTAGCTATAGGAGATAACGCCACTCTACCCACAATCACTCTAGGGTGACGGTATCAGCTATAGGAGATAACGCCACTCTACCCACAATCACTCTAGGGTGACGGTATTAGCTATAGGAGATAACGCCACTCTACCCACAATCACTCTAGGGTGACGGTATCAGCTATAGGAGATAACGCCACTCTACCCACAATCACTCTAGGGTGACAGTATCAGCTATAGGAGATAACGCCACTCTACCCACAATCACTCTAGGGTGACGGTATCAGCTATAGGAGATAACGCCACTCTACCCGCAATCACTCTAGGGTGACGGTATTAGCTATAGGAGATAACGCCACTCTACCCACAATCCCTCTTCTCGCAAACCTGAAAACGTCACGCTTTTTGGTTTTCCGATAATTTTCTGTCAGTCGGTCATCATCATCAAGTGCCTTCTCCGCAACGAAGGTTGGCTACCATGGAGCGCCATTCTGCTCTGTCTCTTGCTTTGATAGTGCAGGTGGTCATAGGCTGATTTGTTCATCTTTTGATGTTACTCGTCCATATTAGTCTTGGTCTGCCTCTGCCTCTTTTACCTTGTATTTTCCCCTCCAGGATTACTTTCAGTAGGCTGTTGTGTCTTTTAACATTGCCCAAAAATCGCATTTGTCTTGTTTGAATTGTACTTAGTAGCTTAGTCAGTCGGTAGACCTTTGGATATGTACAGGAGAAATTTAAAAAAATGAAGTAAAAGAATAGAGAAAAAAAACGGTGTGATTAAAGCTTCACGTAACAAGTAGACAACACAAACCTGGACGACGTTTCGGCGCAGAAGGCCTTCAGATGGAACAATCATTCAACAATCGTCCAAATATGTATTGAAAATAAAAAAATAATAAAATATATAATACGTTTGAACCAGAATAAATGAAAATAAAATAAAGTATAAAACCTTCCCTGTATGAAAACTTTATAATAAAAAAAGGAGAAGAAAACAAGTGATATGGTAACAGCTTTCGTGGTAATTAACAAAACAAAAGTCAATGTCTCTGCCAAGTAGGCCTTCAGCTGGAACAACAAACAACAACACAAATATGTATATATGCACAGATATATACACAAATCGGGAGCCGCGACAGCTCAGTGGTTGTGAATTGGACTACAAAGGACAAGAGGTAGAGTTCGATCCCACACGACGGCTTCCGGTTCACCCAGCCTTTAATGGGTACCGGAATTTTTTCTGGGAAAGTAAAGTATTTTGTTAATACCGACCACATTACCACAAAAATCTTGTGTCTCCCCCCGTGGCTCTCTCCATCTCTCTCTACTTCTCTGCTTAAATTTCTTTATCTCTATCTTACCTCTCTCTCTATCTATATATCTCTCTGTCTATCTGTCTCACGGTACTTAATGGACTCATGACAAGTAAAAAATGAGTAGGTCAAATATGGCTTCTAACAAGCAAAATTGTAAAACAGTGAGAAATCAACACATCCCGAACATGTCGCAGCTTGTCGTTAACTAGCGACACGACGTGTCCACCGACACTAACGTATGAAAGTTGAGGATTTAGAATAAGAAGAAGAAGTTTAGTAGAAGAAGAAAAAATTATATATAGGCCTTGATAAAACAATGGAAGGCATAATTCATGGAGAGCGGGGAAGGGAGCCATCTAAACGGCGATGGCACCAAAATGTCACTGATTGTTTACTTTATTGAAACAAGCAACATATCCAGACAAGTAGATCAGACTGAAAACCAAAAGCGCAGTCATTATCTGGATAGGCTAACTTGTATGTGTGTAGGTATTCATGTGAATCTGTTTCTGTGGCAACAGCGAGAAGATAAGTATAATCTTCACTATAGCTTGTTTCATAACTCGTGCCCAACTTTAAAAATCGATAGCTTTTTAACCGCTTGTTGTAAGATATTAACAATTTGCATGTAAAGTTATAATGATTAGAACCCAACAGAGAATTAATTTCATTAAAAAAAAACATTTGGTTATTATTGTTGCTTATTTGATTTATATAAATTTATAACGACCCATTGATGTAGTCAAAACTTAATGTTTACAGTATTTTAAACTAAAAATAGCGAGTACAAATCCATACACGGTAGAATTGACGTATTTGCACGCTTTCCCCGTGGTTTTTTTTTACACAATTAGACACGTGAGAAATTGTGTGTTCCATTTCCGTTCATTCATAGGTGTAGACGTGGAACAATAACATTTATCATGAGTCTTAAAATGAAATTCTGCAGTTTACAAAACATCGCAATAAAAATGTATGCCTATTTTTGCAAAGAGGCTAAACGATGAAGATTATTTCATTCTTTAGAAAACCCTGAGAATAGGACAAGACACATTTTGGATTTATCTAAACGGTCATTTAATCGCTGGATTCAAGCACGTGACCGTCAATGTTCAAAATATACAAAATCACAAGGAAGAGCAAAAATGTTGGATAATTTCGACAGTGAACTTATTAGAAGTGAAATTCGCAAAATGTTGGGTATGGATGAAACTGTTACAATAAGAAAATTAACAATTTCGCTGAAAAAGAACAACAGTATTGAAATATCAAAGTCTACATTATGGAGGAATGTGAGAGCTGCAGGCTTTACATTCAGAAAGTATTCCAATGGACGAAACATCATCTGTGAGAAGCCGCATATAGTAGTCATGAGAAGCAAGTACTTACGTGAAGTAAAAGAGGTGCGCAAGCAAGGTTATGATATTGTGTACTTGGATGAAACATGGATCAATGCTCACCACACTAACCAAAGGGAATGGCAGTCATCAGATGGAAAGATTAAGAGATTAATACCTAGCAGCAAAGGACAGCGCTTGATAATTGCTCATGCAGGTTGTCGACAACATGGACTAATACAGAATGCAGAGCTAATTTTTCTTTCAAAATCCATAGACAATCGGGATTATCACTCTGGGATGAATGGTCACATATTTAGACATTGGATTGAAAATTCTGTTCTCCCATCACTAGATCGACCATCTTGCCTAATAATGGACAATGCAGCGTACCACAACATTGTTGCACTTGAAGATAAAGTCCAGACGTGATCCAGTACAAAAGATGCTATTAAAATATGGTTCACAAAGGAGCACATACAATTTAATAACATGTACTTAAAACCTGAATTACTATCTCTAGTAAAGCAACAACAAAGGACAAAGATTTTTCAAATAGATAAGATTATCCAAGAGCACGGTCATATAAGTTTGAGGCTGCCACCTTACCATGCTCATTTAAATCCAATAGAACTAATCTGGGCAAAATTAAAAGGACAAGTGGCAGATGAAAATACAACATTCAAAATATGCGATGTAAAGACTCTTGCTATTCTCGCTTTATTAAATATAGACAAAGATTATTGAGCTAAATGTGAAGACCACGTCTTAAAACAAGAAGAGGAATGTTGGAAAAATTATGGTTTGTGAAATATTCAGCCCCAAACAGTTATTAATCTTTTAGACTCGTCTGATTCAGAATGAAAGTATATAGCCCCCACAATGTTGGCCCCTATATTACCTTAAATTAGTTCAACAAACGGTCCTTTTCAGACCACACAATTATGAAAATTGGACATACAGGTATACCTTGATATTATCGTCCGTCCTCGAACTGAGAAGACAATAATTCTCCAGGTGTTTTGTCTCATTCAGTTATTTCCCCATTACGGCCACGCCTTTACCTAGTGAAAATTAATCATAGACCAGCAACTACGGTAATTTCTATTATTTAGGGGTTCACAATTTACAATTTTGACAAACATCAAAGAAATTCGCCGCTTTAAGAAAACTGCAGCTGCAAGATATTTGTTAAATATACATTTAACGGGTCTTTTGCATTCTAATAACATTTGGAAAATTTCAACAGTATTTAACAAACGGTTTCTGAGCAATAGCGTTTTGAAGTTGGGCAAATGATTTGAAACGAGCTATAGTTCTGGGTTATAGATGTTGATGTTCATAGTCAGCTATAAGTCGCTGATATCTTCAGGCCAGTTTGGAAGTATATCACCAAGGAAGGACAGTAAGAGAGAGAGAGAGAGAGAAAGAGAGAGAGAGAGTTTATATAATGTTGATGTTCTTAGTCAGCTATACGTCGCTGATATCTTCGTGCTAGTTAGGAAGTATATACCCAAGGAAGGACCGAGAGAGAGAGAGAGAGAGAGAGAGAGAGAGAGAGAGAGAGGGAGAGAAGGTTTATATGATGTTGTAGTACAGGTGTTAGTTCTATAGGTGCTCACGTCATCCCAAATCACCTGCACTGAGAGTTATCAACCACTAGTAGCTAACTGTACATGCTATATTCTCACTATAGGTCATAATTGAAAAGGACTAATCAACATGACCAAATAAGAAAATGGTAGAATGCGGAAGACAGCCATAGAGGCCAACAAATCATCAAACATGTTAGAATTAAATCGGATATGTCGGGCCGTCACGCTCAGATATCGATGATGGCTATAAACAACACAACGTATGCACATCATTTAATGTCCTCTTTAAGGGCGGATGACGAAGAACGGTAGTCTCGGTACCCGAACACCTCATTACGACTGCACTGGGCATGTTGGCTCTTTCTTCAATCCTACATTAACGTCTCTAAACCCACATTAACGCCTCTAACCCCATATCAACGTCTCTAACCCTATATTAACACCTCTAACCCCATATTAACGTCTCTAACCCCATATTAACGTCTCAAACCATAAATTAACGTCTCCAACCCCATATTAACGTCTCTAACCCCATATTAACGTCTCTAACCCCATATTAACCCTCTAACCGCATATTAACGTCTCTAACTCCACATTAACGTCTCTAACCCCATATTAACCTCTCTAACCCATATTAACGTCTGTAACCCCATATTAACGTCTGTAACCCCATATTAAAGTCTCTAACCCCATATTAACGCCTCTAACCCCATATTAAAGTCTCTAACCCCATATTAACGCCTCTAGTCCCATATTAACGTTTCTAACCCCATATTAACGTCTCTAACCCCATATTAACGTCTCTAACCCCATATTAACGTCTCTAACCCCACATTAACGTCTCTAAACCATATTAACGTCTCTAACCCCATATTAACGCCTCTAACCCCATATTAACGTCTCTAACACCATATTAACGTCTCTAACACCATATTAACGTCTCTAACCCCATATTAACGCCTCTGTGATCCTATAAATATAATAAACATAATAGTGATGTTTTTTTTAAAAATTGGTATCGTTTTTTTTTGTTGTTTTTTTTTAACTGACTGAAATACTTGTGACTTGTATTTAGAGATCTGAATATTTGGTGTTGAGCTCAAAAGATCCCTAAATGGTCTTCATTGATATCTTTGTATAGACTGCATCTCCGTATTTTCATGCAAGTACTTACGTTGACGACAGATTATTACTCTTCTTCTACTTCTTCTTTCCTTCCCCATATACCTTTCAGCGTCGAGGGGAGATATAATTTGCGGTCTTTTGCTCTACTGTTTGCCTCTGCTGCTGTTATGTTTCCTAATGCTTCTAATATTCCATCGATCCATCTTTTTCGTGGTCGACCCTTGGGTCTGGTGTTCTCACAACGTTTGTTGAAAGCTCATTGTGATGTGTTTTGTTCTTTCCGCCTTGTCGCGTGGCCAAATCATTTTATCTGTTGCTTCCTTATGTATTCTATGGCGGGGACTTTCTAGCTTTTTTCTCAGTTCTTCATTTCTGATCTTATCTCTCAGACTGTTTCCAGTCATTCGTCTAACACATTTCATCTTTGTGGAGGCTATTTTTCTTATTGTTCTTGCATCTAGGGTCCAGGTCTGGCATTGGTAACACAACGTTGAGATGAAGATTGTATTGTATAGTGCTCGTTTTGCCTCCAGAGTTATTTCCTTGTTGGGCAATAGTGGTGATAACTGTCCGATGATTTGACAAGCTTTGTTGCATCTTGATTCTATCACTGCTGTTTGAGAATTATCGTTTGTCATTAAACTTCCTAGGTATTTGAATTCCTCTACTTGTTTTAGTTGTCTGCGTTCTATAGTTATGTTGATGTTCTGTTTTTTTTTTTGAGACATTCATGACTTCTGTTTTGTTGATGTTGATTTTGATGTTGTATTTTGTGCTTGAGCTGTTGAGTTTGTTTGTTTGTTCTTGTAAGATTATTACAGTAACATTTATACATCACTTCGCAGTAGTCAGTAATTTGGACATCAGAAACAGTCTATTGTTAAGCAAGCGTTTTTGATCTCTAGTTTCTTGACTGGAACATACTATAACCAGCGGTGGAAAATGTATAACTGAAATAAACAAAAGAATAGGTATGGCAAAAAGTAAGTTTAATGCCATGAAAAATATACTAGCATCAAAACAAATAACACCAGGGCTAAAACTAAGAATAGCAAAATGTTACATCTTCTCAATATTCATATATGGTGCAGAACATGGGCATTAGACCAGAAAAACATAACAGAGAATTGAAGCCTTTGAAATGTGGATATATAGAAGAATAGGTAGAATTGGATGGAAAGAAAAGAAAACAAACGAGGAAGTTTGAAAACAACTAAATATGAAAAGAGAACTATTAAACACACTTAGAACAAGACAAATGAAATATTTAGGGCATACTATAAGACACAACAGCCTACTAAAAGTAATATTGGAAGGGAAAATACAAGGTAAAAGAGGCAGAGGCAGACCAAGACTAACATGGACGAGTAATATCAAAAGATGGACAAGTCAATCTATGACAACCTGCACCATCAAAGCAAGAAACAGTGGAATGGCTCTCCATGGTAGCCAACCTTCGTTGCGGAGACGACCCCCGATGATGATGATGAGTGTTGTCAGTATTACGCCCGTGCCGCATTCTCAGAATAACAAAACCGGTACCCATCTAAGGCTGGGTGGGCATGGAAACCGTCGATCAGGATCGAACCCGAACTCTTCTCCTTAAGTAGCCTAGTTCACTAACCACTGAGCTACCGTGATCTCGTGATCATAACTGCCAGTCTTCCAAAGTTGAGCCCGTGTTCAACCCGTAACAGTTATTTGTTTACCAACTAGTCAATGCAGCGTAGCCTCTGTGATTAGTATATCTAGTTAAGCCACTTTCGAGGAATGCTTGATAGCTTGCTTGCTTGCTTGTTTACTAGCTAGCTTGCTTGCTTGCTAGCTTGCTTGTATTCTTGCTAGCTTGCTTGCTTGCTAGCTAGCTTGCTTGTTTGCTAGCTTGCTTGCTAGCTTGATGCTTGCTAGCTTGCTTGCTTGTATTCTTGCTAGCTTGCTTGCTTGCTTGCTAGCTTGCTTGCTAGCTTGCTTGCTTGCTAGCTTGATGCTTGCTTGCTTGTATTCTTGCTAGCTTGCTAGCTTGCTTGCTAGCTTGCTTGCTTGCTAGCTTGATGCTTGCTTGCTTGCTAGCTTGATGCTTGCTTGCTTGTATTCTTGCTAGCTTGCTTGCTTGCTAGCTAGCTTGCTTGCTTGCTAGCTTGCTTGTTTGCTAGCTAGCTTGCTTGCTTGCGTTCGGCCGATGACTAAAGCAGTGTAGCACTTCATCATCCGCCCTTAAAAGGACGTTAAGTGGGCGTGTCTGCGTTGTGTTGTGGTTTACAGTATAACGCTGATATTTACACCTTTCGGCTCAGCGCATCCGACTTCAGTATATTATTTTTGAGTACGGGGTTATCTTTCCTCTTCGACTCCCTACTCGCTTGGCCAGACTAGACAGGTTAGTCTGTTACTAGAGGCACCACGGAGATGTGGAGCAGGGTCTGGATGGTTCTGGTTCACTGATCCTGGCGCTAGCCATCAGCTGTGGGTCGCCGACAACTTCCAGCTCTGGGGCTGGGAAGCGCGCTCCGAGTCGACGAATGAACTCCAAGTGTCGATCTAACATGAAGGCGTCACTCACTGTGCCCACATATAGCTCACCAGAAAAATACGCCCCTGATCGTTCAAAATATTCCGTAAATTAACATAGAACTTGAAGCAATATGTTAAACCTTGAATGATATTCAAATATGCACGCATATGTTCCACTGGTATGCGATTGATGTAATACTTGCAAAAAAAGAATCTATAAGTTATTGTAATTAATTCACATAATTAATATTATAATATAAACCGTTAGCTAAATATGAATATAAACATAATCTACTTAATGCTAATAAATGTGTTTAGCTACGTCATTTTATGTTTATGCGTGCTGTGCTATTCTGTTTATAAATTTGTGTGATTCAGCAGTTTGCAAAAGTGTTGCAACCCACAGAAATCTGCAGATACTACAGTGGCAATGGGTCGTGGTATTTTCTTTATTTTATGTTTTTCTTTTGCAAGGCTCTTTGAAGGAAAGGTTTAATTAAATTTCTTGTTTGTTCTTACAGTTGTGTTACATTGTTCTTTCCGAAAGAAGCAATTAGAAAAATAATGATTTATTCAGTTTAGTTTACACAATCATATGGGCTTTAAAAAAATATTTAATATTTCAAAGGCAGCCATTACCATATCAGGGAATCTATTCAGCGAAGGAGGTATCGTATTTTGGCCATGTAATGACAGGAAACAGCTGGAATATATTGTGACAACTTGGCAAATTGAAGGACGAAGAGATAGAGGAAACAAAAAAAAAAAAAAAAAAAGATACCAGAGAACTTAAGAAAATGGCGTGGCAGAAGGTCAACAACAGAAATGATGAATAACTGCCGAGATCGAAAGTTGTGGAGAGACATGATCACCTACGCCAGCAGGCAGATACTTAATGATGGTCTATTTATCTATTTTTCGTTCGTTTGAAGTATTGTCTATAACTGCAATGTCGTTTCCTGTATAAATTTTACTGTCTCTTGTAATTTTTGCAGTGGCCCTTATAGTTTTGTCTGTAGTGTTGTATCTATGGGCCAATGGATTTTCCTCAGTCTACTATATTCAGTGCAGTCTTGAAGTATGTGTTCAGCAGCCTAGGGTGCCTGTCCTACATGTACATGTAGTTGAGGTGCCAATCTTGAATTTTGTAAACATGTGACTATGGAGTCGATTGTGTCATGTTCTGGGGCGTATAATGATAACTTGTTTATACCCATTCATATTATGAAAGGCATCCTGATATTTCTGGATATTAGAAACCTGCTACGTCTTTTATGTTTTAGATCTTTTCCCCTTCCCCTTCCTCTTCTTGACTTCCTCTTGTATCCACTCCAGTGCCGGGGATGACTTAAAGCTCTGGCTCTCGCCCTTCTGACAGTTTCATCCATTGCCAATTGATGCTGATGTAATGTTTCTTTGATGTTCACGATCACTCTTATTTCGGACCTGCCTGTTCATCTTGGGATCCGCTCAGTGGTTAGTGAACTTGACTACAAAGGACAAGAGGTAGGGTTCGACCCCAAACGACGGCTTCCGGGTTCACCCAGCCTTAAATGGGTACCGGGTTTTTTTCTGGGAAGGTAAAGCGGCACAGGCGTAATACCGACCACATTACACCAAAAATCATGTCGGAAGGTATGTAAAATTTATGGTCACTAACACCATATTCCCTATACGTCACTTGGCGTGACGGGGTACTTTACTTTACAACTACTTCTTCTTCTTCTTTCTCTTCTATTAAATATATGTATTGTATGGTAAGGAATCACATAACATTTTTTCTAGACGAGCAAACCATTTTATTTGTTGTTTCTGTAAATAGTTAAATGTGTCAATACAGCAATGTTTAATGTCAGGTAGTCCATTCCTATTGTCATATCTTTGTGCTAGTTTGACAATTAACCTCTATCAGTAAGTGGATTTTTTTTGGGTTAAACTAAGAGCTGAAGATTTGACAATCTAGCGACCCTTACAGGACCTGGTCCTGTGATTTTCACGTGTTCTCAGGAAACTGAAAAAAGGTACTGCTGGAAGAATATCAGAGCTCATCGATGATGGCGTATTTACCAGAACAATGAGTGCTGGATAATCTAGAGTTATGATGCCAGCCTCAGGGGGACTGGTTGGTCTCGAGGGAAGACGCCGCCAGCCTTGAGACAGAGAGGTTGTGGGTTCAAATCCCGGCTTCACTGGTTGGGATTTTTATTTATGATTTCTCTCTGCGGCAACCACCTTTGATATCAGCAGCGAGGCCCGGCTTGAAACGTCAATTACTCATCGACGGAAAAAATATGAGTACCCCCGAAGTCGGAGTTATCTTCCTGTTCTGCGAAGGACCCCTGTGCACACGGCTGCCAGGGAATAATGGATTAACAAAATTCAGTTCCTAGTCTCTAGAGACCTCGTCATAGGTAAAAGCTGGCGAATGAAAAAAAACATTAAATAAATAAAAAACAAAATGTCGGCCTCAGGACAGGAAGGACCCGAGTTCAAAACCCACCAGAAGCCGTGGTGATGTTTCAAAAATAAGAAAAGTTAATCCATGATTTCTTTAAGACGTTACCTCCCCTGATCTCTTTGGTAGCGAGACCCGATGTCTAGCCCTCTCGGATAACAGCAGTAAACAGGAGGTTCCTTGAGGATACGCGCACATGAAAGAAATGTTGGTAGTTAAATTCGAAACAGTAGACCATCAAAATGGCCGCCGTCAGGAGAGAATGGCGTGGATACCCGTACCGTGGATCCCTGGCGATGCTACTGCACGTGGGCCAGGATTTTTATCGGATTTTCTCGAGCGAAACTTGAGGGCAAAATCGGAGCACCAATGGGGTCGTTGTGTGTGTAATGATGATGATTTTAACAACAGCAACAACCATCACAACAACAACAGCCGTAACAACTATAACAACAACCATGACAACAATAACCATAAGAAGAACAACATCACAACAACAACAACAACCGTAACAACAAATATAACAACAACTATAACAACAACTATAACGACAACTATAACAACAACTATAACAACAATAAAAAGAACAAAATCACAACAACAACAACCGTAGCAACAACCGTAACAACAATAACCATAACAAGAACAACATCACAACAACAACCGTAACAACAACAACTTTAACAATAACCATAACAAAAATAACATCACAACAACAACCGTAGCAACAATAACCATAACAACAATACCCATAACAAGACCAACATCTCAACAACAACAACAACCGTAACAACAACAACAACTATAACAACAACCATAACAACAATAACCAAAACAACAATAACCATAACAACAGCATCACAAGAACAAGTCATCACCAGATTTTTCTAGACATAGTTTGGCTGTTTAATCACAGCACGCAGTGTTACGACTTCGGCAGTTTCCCCAGCAGATACTCATATTTAGCGGCTTGAGCTTAAAAACATTTTTTTGTCCTTCATAAAAAATGCAGAACATATGAACGATGAGTGTATTTCATACAAGGAAGAAAAGACAACAAGACGTAGATAGAATGGCGTGGCGTGATAAAATGATGATAAAAGATGGCACCAAGAGTTTAAAAAAAAGTTGTTGGTCTGTAATGTCATTCCTTGCACGGACAGAATGGCCAGCTGTGATAAATGTTCTAAATTTTAAAATTAATTTTGTAATTTCTAAAAATGTATTTGTTTCTTCTTTTTTTATGTTTCTGTTATAACACATGAGAAAATAGTAGACCTACCAGAACATTTACACAAATTCAACATAACAGGCGCTCAATATAACATGAATATCAACAGCAACAAGACAGAAGTCGTGAATATCGCAAAAAAATAAACAGAACATCAACGTAACGATAGATGATAGACAATTAAAACAAACAAGTATAAGAATTCAAATACCTAGGAAGTTTAGTGACATACGACAATTCACAAAAAGCAGAAATAGACTCAAGATGATTTAAAGCTTGACAAATCATTAAACAACTATCACAACTGCTGTCCAACAAGGAAAATAACTCTAGAGGCAAAACGGAAATTCTACAACGCAATCTTCATCCCCATCGCTGTGCTACCAATGCCAGGCTTGGATGCTTCACCAAAGAACAAAAAGAAAAACGATCATATCGAAATGAAATGTGTTAGACGAACGATAGGAAACAGATTGAGAGATAAGATCAGAAATGAAGAACTGGGGAAAAAAAAGCTTGGGTTAATTTCAGCCATTGAATACATAAAGAAACAACAGATAAGATCATTTGGTCACGTGATAGGACATAAAAATAGAAACATAATACAACGAACTTTCAATAAACGCTTTGAGAACACCAGACTCAAGGGCCGACCAAGAAAAAGATGGATTGATGGAATATTAGAAGTACTAGGAATCGTAACATTAAGAGAAGCCAACAGAAGAACAAAAGACCTGCAAACTATATCTCCCCTCGACTTTGAGAGGCAAATGAGGAAAGACGAGGAAGAACATGGAAGATGTTTCGGTCAGTGTTTGTGTGTGTTGTCTAAATCTCTGTAGAACGCTGGCCTTATTTCCTTTATTTTTTGTGCCGTTTTTTAAAACTTAAATCATCAACAATACTATTTGTTCTATGTCATTTCCATTTCATCATCATCATCATCATCATCATCATCGAGTGCCGTCTCCGCAACGAAGGTTGGCTACCATGGAGCGCCATTCTGCTCTGTCTCTTACTTTGATGGTGCGGGTTGTCTTAGGCTGATTTGTCTATCTTTTGATGTTACTCGTCCCTCCCCCCCCCCCCCCCCCCCCCCGCAAATCCCAAAAATTAAAAAAAAAAAAAATTAAAAACGAGTGAAATGTATTAGATCCAGAGCATCACGTATCACATCGGTACATATCACATTGGCATCGGCACATATCGCACCGGCATCGGCACATATCGCATCGGCATCGACAAATATCACATTGGCATCGGTACATAACCAATTGGGATCGGAACATATCACATTGGCATCGGCACATATCACATAGGTACATATCACATCGGCATCAGCACATCGGCACATATCACGTCGGCTTTGGCACATATCACATTGACAGTTTGTAAGATTTTACCTCCCTTTACTTCTTCAGCTTTTGAGCCTTATGATGCGATTATATGCATGTCTTTGTCTTGACCCCTTACTAGTACAATACCACTGCTATGTTTGTATATCGTCCTACGTGTTTACTCTAGTGTTTACTTATATATCTCTGTGTGTGTGTGTTGTTTGTTCCTGCTAAAGGCATATTGAGTCAAAACGTCGGTTCAGGTGTGTCGTCCATTAATTTGCGTAAATTTAAACCATACAAAACAAAATAATTGGTATGCCAAAAAGTAATGTTAATGCCATGAAAAATATACTAATATCAAAACAAATAACACCAGGGCTTAACCAATGAATAGCAAAATGTTACATCTTCTCAATATTCCTGTATGGTGCAGAAACATGGACATTAGGCAAGAAAACAGAAAAGATAATTGAAGCCTTTGAAATGTGGATTTATAGAAGAATAGGTAGAATTGGATGGAAAAGAAAAGAGAACAAACGATGAAGTTTTAAAACAACTAAAAATGAAAAGAGAACTACTAAACACAATTAGAACAAGACAAATGCCATTTTTGAGGCATGTTAAAATACAAAACAGCGTAATAAAAGTAATATTGGAAGGGAAAATACAAGGTAAAAGAGACAGAGGCTGACCAAGACTAACATGGACGAGTAACATAAAAAAATGGACAAGTCAGCCTATGACAATCTGCACCATCAAAGCAAGAGATAGAGTGGAATAGCGCTCCATGGTAGCCAACCTTCAATGCGGAGACGGTACTCAACGATGATGTTGATTATTCATACAATTCTTTCTCTATTTTTTTTTTCTCCTTTACAATCAACTTTACTGCAGCTTGGCATTTTTATGCATTTCTTGGCCCTGACCCCTTATGATCATGCAAACGTCACCCCTTGTCCTGTTTCATAACGAGAACGTCATGATACAAGATGAGCTGATCGAAAGGCTGTATCTAAAATGCCACATTGAGATTAAAACAAACAACTGTGCCCAGGGGAGTGCATGGCTGCAACGATCGTTCTCGAAAGATTTCTTCTATATTCGATAGTTTAATGTAGCCCCGCCCACTCACTTCTATTGATTTTTATATCGTCTTCAACTGTATTTCTTCTTAATCTTTGTGAGACTCTTTATAGTAACCCCGTGGTTTCGAGTCAAGCGCATGTTTAGTTATATTGTTTTTCCGCTCTTATGTTCTAACTATTTGCATTTTCCCCCCTAACCTTTAATCTGCAGCTGAACGGGTGGTTGTCGAGTTGTCTTGATGTTTTTGCTTCTGGTCATCTGTTGTAAATCACGAAGACATGCGTTCATGACGTTTTCATTTGATTCTCTTGAATACATCTCATTGAAGAGCTATAAAACGTCACAGGTTTTACATTTGAATTGTGAAATTATAAAACGTCACAGATTTTACATTTGAACTGTACAGTTTTAAAACGTCACAGATTTTACATTTGAATTGTAAATTATGATCATTTCTGCTTTTCTCGAACAAAACCGAAGAGTTCCAATTTAGGAGTGGAGAGTTAAACAAAAAAAGAAATACTGGCTTTGTTAATTATTGCATTGACGATCTTATCTCTCTTTGCCGATACAGGCATATATATATATATATATATATATATATACACACACGCCTTTTCAATCATGTGGTTATTACTTTTATTGTGATCCGTCTGCATATTATGTATTCTTACTTCCTTATCGAACTCAGCTTCATATTCAACCAGAAGTTTGCTATTTCTGTCGTAAGTCTGTCTGTCTGTCTGTCTGTCTGTCTGTCTGTCTGTCTGTCTGTCTGTCTGTCTGTCTGTCTGTTCTAGGGTGTCCTATTTGTTGTCTGACAGAAGACATATATCTTTGGTATATTCAAGATTCTACAGTTGTTAATCGAATTTTCATCATGTTTCCTTGTTTTTTCTCTCTTTTCTTTTAACTCCCACCAGCCAACAGCTTATAGTCATCTCACCCCAGTCAACAGCTTATATCCATCACTCACTAACCAACAACTTATAGCCATCACTCACTCACTAACCAACAGCTTATAGCCATCACTCACTAACCAACAGCTTATAGAAATCACTCACTAACCAACAACTTATAGCCATCACTCACTAACCAACAGCTTATAGCCATCACTCACTAACCAACAGCTTATAGCCATCACTCACTAACCAACAGCTTATAGCCATCACTCACTAACCAACAGCTTATAGCCATCACTCACTAACCAACAGCTTATAGCCATCACTCACTAACCAACAACTTATAGAAATCACTCACTAACCAACAGCTTATAGCCATCACTTACTAACCAACTGCTTATAGCCATCACTCACTAACCAACTGCTTATAGCCATCACTCACTAACAAACAGCTTATAGTCATCACTCACTCACTAACCAACAGCTTATAGAAATCACTCACTAACCAACAGCTTATAGCCATCACTCACTAACCAACAGCTTATAGCCATTACTCACTAACCAACAGCTTATAGAAATCACTCACTAACCAACAGCTTATAGCCATCACTTACTAACCAACTGCTTATAGCCATCACTCACTAACCAACTGCTTATAGCCATCACTCACTAACAAACAGCTTATAGTCATCACTCACTCACTAACCAACAGCTTATAGAAATCACTCACTAACCAACAGCTTATAGCCATCACTCACTAACCAACAGCTTATAGCCATTACTCACTAACCAACAGCTTATAGAAATCACTCACTAACCAACAGCTTATAGCCATCACTCACTAACCAACAGCTTATAGCCACACTCACTAACCAACAGCCTATAGCCATCACTCACTAACCAACAGCCTATAGCCATCACTCACTAACCAACAGCTTATAGCCATCACTCACTAACCAACAGCTTATAGCCATCACTCACTAACCAACAGCCTATAGCCATCACTCACTAACCAACAGCCTATAGCCATCACTCACTAACCAACAGCTTATAGCCATCACTCACTAACCAACAGCCTATAGCCATCACTCACTAACCAACAGCTTATAGTCATCACTCACTAACCAACAGCTTATAGCCATCACTCATTAACCAACAGCCTATAGCCATCACTCACTAACCAACAGCCTATAGCGATCACTCACTAACCAACAGCTTATAGCCATCACTCACTAACCAACAGCCTATAACCATTACTTACTAACCAACAGCTTATAGCCATCACTCACTAACCAACGGCTTATAGCCATCACTCACTAACCAACAGCTTATAGCCATCACTCACTAACCAACAGCTTATAGCCATCACTCACTAACCAACTGTTTATAGCCATCACTCACTAACAAACAGCTTATAGCCATCACTCACTAACCAACTGTTTATAGCCATCACTTACTAACCAACTGCTTATAGCCATCACTCACTAATCAACTGCTTATAGCCATCACTCACTAACAAACAGCTTATAGCCATCACTCACTAACCAACTGTTTATAGCCATCACTCACTAACCAACAGCTTATAATCATCACTCACTCACTAACCAACAGCTTATAGAAATCACTCACTAACCAACAGCTTATAGCCATCACTCACTAACCAACAGCTTATAGCCATCACTCACTAACCAACAGCTTATAGAAATCACTCACTAACCAACAGCTTATAGCCATCACTCACTAACCAACAGCTTATAGCCATAACTCACTAACCAACAGCCTATAGCCATCACTCACTAACCAACAGCTTATAGCCATCACTCACTAACCAACAGCTTATAGCCATCACTCACTAACCAACAGCCTATAGCCACCACTCACTAACCAACAGCCTATAGCCATCACTCACTAACCAACAGCTTATAGCCATCACTCACTAACCAACAGCCTATAGCCATCACTCACTAACCAACAGCTTATAGCCATCACTCACTAACCAACAGCTTATAGCCATCACTCACTAACCAACAGCTTATAGCCATCACTCACTAACCAACAGCTTATAGCCATCACTCACTAACCAACTGTTTATAGCCATCACTCACTAACAAACAGCTTATAGCCATCACTCACTAACCAACTGTTTATAGCCATCACTTACTAACCAACTGCTTATAGCCATCACTCACTAATCAACTTCTTATAGCCATCACTCACTAACAAACAGCTTATAGCCATCACTCACTAACCAACTGTTTATAGCCATCACTCACTAACCAACAGCTTATAGTCATCACTCACTCACTAACCAACAGCTTATAGAAATCACTCACTAACCAACAGCTTATAGCCATCACTCACTAACCAACAGCTTATAGCCATCACTCACTAACCAACAGTTTATAGAAATCACTCACTAACCAACAGCTTATAGCCATCACTCACTAACCAACAGCTTATAGCCATAACTCACTAACCAACAGCCTATAGCCATCACTCACTAACCAACAGCTTATAGCCATCACTCACTAACCAACAGCATATAGCCATCACTCACTAACCAACAGCCTATAGCCATCACTCACTAACCAACAGCCTATAGCCATCACTCACTAACCAACAGCCTATAGCCATCACTCACTAACCAACAGCTTATAGCCATCACTCACTAACCAACAGCCTATAGCCATCACTCACTAACCAACAGCTTATAGTCATCACTCACTAACCAACAGCTTATAGCCATCACTCACTAACCAACAGCCTATAGCCATCACTCACTAACCAACAGCCTATAGCGATCACTCACTAATCAACGGCTTATAGCCATCACTCACTAACCAACAGCTTATAGCCATCACTCACTAACCAACAGCTTATAGCCATCACTCACTAACCAACAGCTTATAGCCATCACTCACTAACCAACAGCCTATAGCCATCACTCACTAACCAACAGCTTATAGCCATCACTCACTAACCAACAGCTTATAGCCATCACTCACTAACCAACAGCCTATAGCCATTACTCACTAACCAACAGCCTATAACCATTACTTACTAACCAACAGCTTATAGCCATCACTCACTAACCAACGGCTTATAGCCATCACTCACTAACCAACAGCTTATAGCCATCACTCACTAACAAACAGCTTATAGTCATCACTCACTCACTAACCAACAGCTTATAGCCATCACTCACTAACCAACAGCTTATAGCCATAACTCACTAACCAACAGCCTATAGCCATCACTCACTAACCAACAGCTTATAGCCATCACTCACTAACCAACAGCTTATAGCCATCACTCACTAACCAACAGCCTATAGCCACCACTCACTAACCAACAGCCTATAGCCATCACTCACTAACCAACAGCTTATAGCCATCACTCACTAACCAACAGCCTATAGCCATCACTCACTAACCAACAGCTTATAGCCATCACTCACTAACCAACAGCTTATAGCCATCACTCACTAACCAACAGCTTATAGCCATCACTCACTAACCAACAGCTTATAGCCATCACTCACTAACCAACTGTTTATAGCCATCACTCACTAACAAACAGCTTATAGCCATCACTCACTAACCAACTGTTTATAGCCATCACTTACTAACCAACTGCTTATAGCCATCACTCACTAATCAACTGCTTATAGCCATCACTCACTAACAAACAGCTTATAGCCATCACTCACTAACCAACAGTTTATAGCCATCACTCACTAACCAACAGCTTATAGTCATCACTCACTCACTAACCAACAGCTTATAGAAATCACTCACTAACCAACAGCTTATAGCCATCACTCACTAACCAACAGCTTATAGCCATCACTCACTAACCAACAGTTTATAGAAATCACTCACTAACCAACAGCTTATAGCCATCACTCACTAACCAACAGCTTATAGCCATAACTCACTAACCAACAGCCTATAGCCATCACTCACTAACCAACAGCTTATAGCCATCACTCACTAACCAACAGCATATAGCCATCACTCACTAACCAACAGCCTATAGCCATCACTCACTAACCAACAGCCTATAGCCATCACTCACTAACCAACAGCCTATAGCCATCACTCACTAACCAACAGCTTATAGCCATCACTCACTAACCAACAGCCTATAGCCATCACTCACTAACCAACAGCTTATAGTCATCACTCACTAACCAACAGCTTATAGCCATCACTCACTAACCAACAGCCTATAGCCATCACTCACTAACCAACAGCCTATAGCGATCACTCACTAATCAACGGCTTATAGCCATCACTCACTAACCAACAGCTTATAGCCATCACTCACTAACCAACAGCTTATAGCCATCACTCACTAACCAACAGCTTATAGCCATCACTCACTAACCAACAGCCTATAGCCATCACTCACTAACCAACAGCTTATAGCCATCACTCACTAACCAACAGCTTATAGCCATCACTCACTAACCAACAGCCTATAGCCATTACTCACTAACCAACAGCCTATAACCATTACTTACTAACCAACAGCTTATAGCCATCACTCACTAACCAACGGCTTATAGCCATCACTCACTAACCAACAGCTTATAGCCATCACTCACTAACCAACAGCTTATAGCCATCACTCACTAACCAACTGTTTATAGCCATCACTCACTAACCAACAGCTTATAGCCATCACTCACTAACCAACAGCTTATAGCCATTACTCACTAACCAACAGCCTATAACCATTACTTACTAACCAACAGCTTATAGCCATCACTCACTAACCAACGGCTTATAGCCATCACTCACTAACCAACAGCTTATAGCCATCACTCACTAACCAACAGCTTATAACCATCACTCACTAACCAACTGTTTATAGCCATCACTCACTAACCAACAGCTTATAGCCATCACTCACTAACCAACAGCTTATAGCCATCACTCACTAACCAACAGCCTATAGCCATCACTCACTAACCAACAGCTTATAGCCATCATTCACTAACCAACAGCTTATAGCCATCACTCACTAACAGACAGATCTGGCAGACTATAATTGTGATGTTCTGTCTGTGGGGGCGATCAACACACTTAACCTGACAGCTGACTTCATGTGAGAGTCTGGAATCCTACTCTGATTGAGACCTGATCGCAGATATATATATATATATATATATATATATATATATATATATATATATATATATATATATATATATATATATATATATATATATATATATACTTACTGATATAAGATCAATTTTCACAATGCACTCAGGGCAGACACATTGGTGCTGAGTAATTCTAAACTATCCCTCGTTAAAGATTGCTATCCCAACTATGTGGTCGGTCCGAGGTTTTCTGACGGACTGGAGAATAAAAGACGCATGCTCAGTATATTGGCCATTAGATTTTCTGGTCATAGATTTGATGTTAAGTCAAGCAAAAAAAAAAATTAATAACTTGTTTGATGCTACAGTGGTTCAAATCCTGTATCATCTTACATTAGAAAGGGACGCGTTTTTTTTTTTTTTTTTTTGAATTACCCATATTTGACGTTTCACTAGAATATTATGTCGTTCAATATAAAAAGTAAGTAAAGAGCCCCCGTCACGCCAAGTGGCGTATAGGGAATATGGTGTTAGTGACCATACATTTTACAGAGCTTCGGCACATGATTTTTGGGGTAATGTTGTGGTCGGTATTACGCCCCTGCCGCTTTACTTTCCCAGAAAAAAATCCGGTATCCATTTAAGGCTGGGTGAACCCTGAAGCCGTCGGTTGGGATCGAACCCTACCTCTTGTCCTTTGTAGTCCAGTTCACTAACCTCTGAGCTATCGTGGCTCCCGTTCAATATAGGTAAACTCTTTTTTTACCAAAGTTTATATGAATCTGTCTCTCTATCTCTCTCTCTATCTCTCTATCTCTCTCTCTCTCTCTCTCTCTCTCTCATTATCATCATCATCCTCTCTCTCCTTTCCTTCATCTCTCTTCCATTGTCACCTGGGTGTCTCGGTAGCCTAGAACCACCCGACTGGGCTACCAATGATCGAACAACTCGTTTCGATTCCCGCTGGAAACTGTGAGGTGTACTCGTTGTTGGAAAAAAAATACCCCGCGGTCGACCCAGCCGCTGGCAGAAATGGGAACCATGGTAGTAGTACTCTCGGAAGATAAGGAATGCCGCCTCTCATCGTGAGTTTCGATGCTTGAAGCGACACTATCAAGAAGTCTCAGAATACTTCTGGATAGGCGTCCGAGCACATATAGGTGGAAACTCGAGTGCTAAGTTGCCGATTCAAGTCTCGTACTTTACCTTTTGTCATTATAATTGTTTACTACTTTAGGTGTCGAGGGAGATGTCTGTTTCTTATTTCTGCTTTTCTGCCAGTCTCGACACACGATTTGGTTCTGGAATGTCTCTGACGTTGCCACTCTAAATTAGTCTCTGTCTATCTCGAGTTGGATGTCCTTCCCCTATTTTTGCGTAGGCGTATGCCAGGTATTGTATGACATCACCGTAGTCGTATGCCAGGTATGGTATGAAATCACCGTAGTCGTATGCCAGGTATGGTATGATATCACCATAGACGTGTGCCAGGTATGGTATGGCATCACCGTAGGTGTATGCTAGGTATGGTATGGCTCAACATCTCAAACTCAACATCTTAGGCACAAAATACAACATCAAAATCAACATCAACAAAACAGAAGTCATGAATGTCGCCAAAAATAAACAGAACATCAACATAACTATAGAAGGCAGACAACTAAAACAAGTAGAGGAATTCAAATACCTAGGAAGTCTAATGACAGACGATTATTCTCAAACAGCAGAGATAGAATCAAGATGCAACAAAGCTTGTCAAATCATTGGACAGTTATCACCACTATTGTCCAACAAGGAAATAACTCTGGAGGTAAAACGAGCACTATACAATACAATCTTCATCCCAACGTTGTGCTACCAATGCCAGACCTGGACCCTAGATGCAAGAACAATAAGAAAAATAACCTCTAAAGAGGTGAAATTTGTTAGACGAATGACAGGAAATAGTCTGAGAGATAAGATCAGAAATAAAGAACTGAGCAAAAAGCTAGGAACAGCCCCCGCCATAGAATATATAAGGAAACAACAGATAAAATGGTTTGGCCTTCTGACAAGGCAGAAAGAACAAAACACAACACAACGAGCCTTCAACAAACGTTGTGAGAACACCAGACCCAAGGGTCGACCACGAAAAAGATGCGTCGATGGAATATTAGAAGCACTAGGAAACATAACAGTAGCAGAGTCGAACAGAAGAGCAAAAGACCGCAAATTATATCGCCCCTCGACGCTGAAAGGCAGATGAGGAAGGAAAGAAGAAGAAGAAAACTATAAATTGTACAGACCTTCAGCACATGGTTTCCAGGATAATGTGCTTGGTATTACGCCCGTGCCGCTTTACTTTCCAAGAAAAAATCCGGTACACATTTAAGGCTGGGTGAACCCGGAAGCCGTCAGTTGGGATCGAACCCTACCCCTTGTCCTTTGTAGTCCAGTTCACTAACCACTGAGCTAAAACGAAGGTGTGGTATGTATTAATTAGTCTGCATGCTTCGTTTACACTACTGAAAGAAGCAAACTCTTAATTATTACACATACATGACACAATAATGTGTTGTATAGCACGTGATAGCCTTAATTTGTGTTTCTATTTGTGTATGTGTCCCCCCCCCACCCCCCTTTGTTCTTCTGTTGTTTTGTGGATTTTCCCGGATGCTTTAAAAGTGTATTATTTTCTCTGTAATTTATATTTGAGTCTGGTCTCGGGGTTTTCCCTGTAATAGAGATGTATTTATTTATTGCTTTTGTCTTCTAAATTACTGGAACAACAACACAATTGAGGAAAGTGAGGTGGAAGAAAACAGCATAATATACGAAATAGAGAGTTTGACGTTGAAAGAGACATAATAGAGAGTTTAATAGTGTAAGAAAGACACAGAATAGAGATTGTAACAATCTAACTTAAAAGAGACATAATAGAAAATTTAGCAGTCTAACGTAGAAAGAGACTTATTAGAGAGTTTAACAGTCTAAGGTAGAATGATGCTTAATAGAGAGTTTAACAGTCTAGCGTAGAAAGAGGCATAATAGAGAGTTTAACAGTCTAATGTAGAAAGAGGCATAATAGAGAGTTTAACAGTCTAACGTAGAAAGAGGCATAATAGAAAGTTTAACAGTTTAATGTAGAAAGAAGCATAATAGAGAGTTTAACAGTTTAATGTAGGAAGAGGCATAAAAGAGAGTTTAACAGTCTAATGTAGAAAGAGGCATAATAGAGAGTTTAACAGTCTAATGTAGAAAGAGGCATAATAGAGAGTTTAACAGTCTAATGTAGAAAGAGGCATAATAGACAGTTTAACAGTCTAACGTAGAAAGAGGCATAATAGAGAGTTTAACAGTTTAATGTAGAAAGAGGCATAATAGAGAGTTTAACAGTTTAATGTAGGAAGAGGCATAATAGAGAGTTTAACAGTTTAATGTAGAAAGACTTAATAGAGAGCAATGTAGATAGACTTAATAGAGAGTAATGTAGAAAGAGATCTAATAGAGTGTAATGTAGAAAGAGATCTAATAGAGTGTAATGTAAAAAGAGATCTAATAAAGTGTATTGTAGAAATAGAGCTAATAGAGTGTAATGTAGAAATAGATCTAATAGAGTGTAATGTAGAAATAGATCTAATAGAGTGTAATGTAGAAATAGATCTAATAGAGTGTAATGTAGAAAGAGATCTAATAGAGTGTAATGTAGAAAGAGATCTAATAGAGTGTAATTTAGAAATAGATCTAATAGAGGGCAATGTAGAAAGAGATCTAATAGAGAGTAATCTAGAAAGAGATCTAATAGAGAGTAACGTAGAAAGATATCTAGTATAGTGTAATGTAGAAAGAGATCTAATAGAGTGTAATGTAGAAAGAGATCTAATAGAGTGTAATGTAGAAAGAGATATAAAAGAGTGTAATGTAGAAAGAGATCTAATAGAGAATAATGTAGAAATAGATCTAATATAGTGTATTGTAGCGAGATCTAAAAGAGAGTAACGTAGAAGGAGATCTAATAGAGTGTAATGTAGAAGAAGATCTAATGGAGAGTAACGTAGAAGGAGATCTAATAGAGTAGCGTAGAAGGAGATCTAATAGAGAGTAAAGTAGAAGGAGATCTAATAGAGAGTAAAGTAGAAGGAGATCTAATAGAGAGTAAAGTAGAAGGAGATATAATAGAGGGTGTCGTAGAAGGAGATCTAATAGAATGTAATGTAGAAGGAGATCTAATAGAGGGTAACGTAGAAGGAGATCTAATAGAGTGTAACGTAGAAGGAGATCTAATAGAAGGTAACGTAGAAGGAGATCTAATAGAATGTAATGTAGAAGGATATCTAATAAAGGGTAACGTAGAAGGAGATCTAATAAAGGGTAACGTAGAAGGAGATCTAACAAAGGGTAATGTAGACGGAGATCTAATAGAGTGTAACGTAGAAGGAGATCTAATAGAGTGTAACGTAGAAGGAGATCTAATAAAGGGTAACGTAGAAGGAGATCTAACAAAGGGTAATGTAGACGGAGATCTAATAGAGTGTAATGTAGACGGAGATCTAATAGAGTGTAACGTAGAAGGATATCTAATAGAGTGTAACGTAGAAGGAGATCTAATAAAGGGTAACGTAGAAGGAGATCTAATAGAGTGTAATGTAGAAGGAGATCTAATAGAGTGTAATGTAGACGGAGATCTAATAGAGTGTAATGTAGAAGGAGATCTAATAGAGTGTAATGTAGAAGGAGATCTAATAGAGTGTAATGTAGAAGGAGATCTAATAGAGTGTAATGTAGAAGGAGATCTAATAGAGTGTAACGTAGAAGGAGATCTAACAGAGTGTAATGTAGAAGGTGATCTAATAGAGTGTAATGTAGAAGGATATCAACGCTCGAACTTGTCACGAGAATCAGAATGAGAAAATTGTGGAAGCACAGAATCGTTACATGCCACCTAATGATGATTATGACGACCCACCCTGGATTTACCCAAACGCCTTATAACCCAGTATCCCCATATATAAGACTTCATCAAACCAATTTCTGTAAGCATTTACATTCCTCTTCCAAAACTCCTTTCTATCCGCGACCCTGCTCAAACTCATTCCTTTACAGTGACTATTCATTACAGTTTCGTTGACTTTACCAACGACTCGGGATGTATTTAGACACAAGACTGAATCTGATTTTCCCTGTTTCTTATTGAGACCTCATAACATTCAGCATTTAAAACACTCAATGTAACTGTTTAGTGAGTCGCTAGCATAACCTGAACAAAGTTGAATGAAATGAATAGAGCAAGTCATGCGTAATTAAATATCGAGTAAAAGGCGTATGATTTTGTGTTGAAGAAACAGAATACTGTCATCTTAACGAACGAATATATTCGTGTTAAACCGTATGTCAGCGTCTTCCACCTTTTAATAAAGACACGTTCTGAGTCTTTCACTGCTTGTGAATATCCCCACGTCTTTAATGGCTTCGTTTCCCTGATCTTGTTCTTCTCCTACGAAAAATAAAAACAACAACCGAATGTTGCAGCAATCTGTGTATCTTACACGCGTTCCCCACCTTTTTTAGTATCATGTTCTATGCGTGTGTATCCTTGCATGATCTAAAGCAACTTCAGGAGACAAAAGATGTTTCTTTACCAAGTTGAAGAGGCAGGAGGAAACATTTCACAGACGCAAAATGACTTTAAGTGATTTCAAAAAGGAAGGCTGTTCTTATATGAAATAAGCTGAAAATAACAAAAGAACAAGTACCAAAAAAAAATATGATGGCCTGTTTTAAATAAAATAATAATAAAAAAATAGTGAATTTGTGTCTTGGTTTAGGTGAAATACATAAATAATTGCTTGCAGAAGTGTGGGTGTGTGGTTTTATTTTACAGATGTATAATGATACATTAGCGGAGGTGTGGAAGTGGGTAATGCAAATATGTTCCAACAATAACCAAAAAAAAAAAAAAAAAAAAAGACATCTTGAATTAATTCGGTAATTTAACATTTTAAAAGCTTGTCATTGAAGTATGTTACCAGAATAGGGAGGTATTTATAAGGAAGGATGAAGTTAGGAGAGGCATCGTTGTATCCATTTGTCTTGTATTCAGGTCTTGGTCACTGTGCGTCTGTCAAGTGTTCGTGTCGAATTTGACTGCTTTGTTTTTTTGAGCTCTTCTGTAACTCTTTACAGCTTGCGTTCTTTTCAAAGACTTACAAGTTAGCAATGATACCTCATTTGACGTGTTTAAATGTGAAATGCAAATATGTTACAATAGACATCGTAATACCTTGAATTAATTCGGTATTTTAACATTTTAAAAGAACGTTACTGATGTTGTCGGCGACACGGGAGAAGGGTTTGTGGAAGAGAGCAAAGTGTTAGTAGTATCTTCTTCTTCTTCTTTTTTCATTCCTCATCTGCCTTTCAGCGTCGAGGGGAGATATAATTTGCGGTCTTTTGCTCTTCTGTTCGCCTCTGCTGCTGTTATGTTTCCTAGTCCTTCTAATATCTTATCGGTCTATCTTTTTCGTGGTCGACCCTTGAGTCTGGTATTCTCGCAACGTTTTTTTTTTTTTTGAGGGCTGGTGTTGTGTTTAGATTACTCTGCCTTGTCAAGTGGCCAAACCATTTTATCTGTTGTTTCTTTATATATTCTATGACGGCGTCTATTCCTAGCTCTTTTCTCAGTTCTCCATTTCTTATCATATCTCTGAGACTGTTTCCTGTCAATCGTCTGACACATTTCATCTCGGTAGAGATTATTTTTTCTTATTGTTCTTGCATCTAGGATCTCGTAATCTCTAATTATCTTACATACTCGTATATCTTACATACTCGTATATCTTACATACTCGTATATCTTACATACTCGTATATCTTACATACTCGTATATCTTACATACTCGTATATCTTACATACTCGTATATCTTACATACTCGTATATCTTACATACTCGTATATCTTACATACTCGTATATCTTACATACCTCATGATGTTACAACAGTAAGAAAACAGAAGCAATGGATATGTCAAAGAAACATTTATTATCATCATACAACATGAAAATAAGAGGGACAAATCTGAAACAAGTACAGAACCTCATATACCTGGACACAATAATAACACCAGACAAACAAATGACAAGACGATTAGAGGCCTTAGAGATCATATTTCTCAGAAGAATTTTGAGCGTTCCTTTGACAGCTTAAAAAAAGACCAACGAGAAAATTCTCGAAGTGGTCAACACAAAAAAAAGAGCTCAAAAAAAAAATATATATATATCAGAAAGAAACAATTGACATTGTTCAGGTACATCATGAGAAGAGGACACTTGGACTATTTGGTTACAACTGGAAAAATTAAAAGAAAGAGAAATCGTGGACGACAACGAGAGATTCTTCTATCCAGCCTGGTGTCGTGGCTTGGTAAGCAATCAATAATAGAATTGATACGATGCACAGAGGACAGAAGATTGTTTAAGGACTCGATCACCTACATAACTGGTACGGCACATGATGATGATGATGATGATGAAGTCACATATTTTTGACTCAGATGTATTTTTTAAAAACAAATGTTTTGCATTTAAAATTAACAGTTTTTCCCAAGTCTTGTTTTAAGCTCAATTAAAAATATAAATATCTTTGAATAGTTTTAATTCCTGTGTTAATTTGAATTTTGTGAATCGTTATAAATTATTATATTATATAATTGTTAAAAGACACAACAGCCTACTAAAAGTAATCTTGGAAGGGAAAATACAAGGTAAAAGAGGCAGAGGCAGACTAAGACTAACATGGACGAGTAACATCAAAAGATGGACAAGTCAGCCTACGGCAACCTGCACCATCAAAACAAGGGGACAGAGCAGAATGGCGCTCCATGGTAGCCGCCTTCGATGCGGAGATGGCACTCGTTGATGATGATGATGAATCGCTATAATTCCAAAAATTAGTTTTCATTGTTGCTATTCTCGTGGTAAACGAAAAGACCTTTTCACTGTTCTGTTTGATTTTCTTATATGTCGTTCTTTCTTCTATTTATTTTGCTATTTATATTTTATTTCTTATGATTCTTTTACTGACTACTAGAAATACTGAACAAGCGTAATTTAAGATAAATAAAAGTTGAGTTAAAGTTATAAGTAAAAAAAAAAAGAAAAGTAAAGAGCCCCCGTCACGCCAAGTTGTGTATAGGGAATATGGTGTTAGTTAGTGACCATAAATTTTACAGACCTTCGGTACATGATTTTTGGTGTAATGTGGTCGGTATTACGCCCATGCCGCTTTACTTTCCCAGAAAAAAATCTGGTACCCATTTAAGGCTTGGTGAACCCAGAAGCTGTCTGTTGGGATCGAACCTAAACCTCGTGTACTTTGTAGTCCAGTTCACTAACCACTGAGCTATCGCGGCTCCCTAAAGTTATAAGTAATTCAAGATAATTATCTCATGGATGAAGGCACCGTGCAAGAAATGTATCCGACGATTAGGGAGACTGGTTGGTCACGAGGCAAGACGCTGGCAACCAGACAGAGAGGTTGTGAGTTCAAATTACGTCTATCCCAGTTGTGAATATTATTTGTGATTTTTTCCTGCAGCGACTACCCCTGGGTCTCAGCAGCAAGGCTCGGCTTAAAGCGTCGAGTGCTCATCCACGAAAAAAATGTGAGTACCGACGAAGTCGGAGTTATCTGCCTGTCCAACGAGGGACCACTGCACGCGTATGCCAAGGAAAAATGGATCAACACGCGAAATTCAGTTTCTTGTAGCTAGGAACTTTGCCAAAGGTGAAAGCTGGCGAATCAAATATAAAACGATGATATATTACTAATGTCCACCAGAAAAATATAATTTAGAAAATAGATAACATCACTTGACAACAATAAAATGTATGTTTTTGTTGTGTTCACCCGAAGATAACAGAAATAGGCCTCTTTTGTCATCTCATAAAATTGCGTTAAATGGAGGCAAATGCGTTGTGTTGTGGAGCCAGTAGTGGGTGTGATAAACACTCCAAGGTATGGTGATAGCTTTACAAGGAAGGAACACAACACAATACTGACGTTTCATCATATGACCTTCTTCAGAATACAGAGACGACAACAAACGGTGAAGCATAATTATCTATAACTACATGTTAGATGATCAAGTGGAGGGAGAGGTGGACAGAGAGAGGAAAGTAAGATGGTGAAATAAGAAAGGAGGCTACATGAGGGGAGGTAGGATAAGCATCAAGATGTATAAAATAGAAAGATTAGAAAAATGAGAAAGAACTCGAGACTAAAGAGTAGAATGTAAATAGTAAATAGTAACAAGTGAATAATGTATCATTAAAAGTATATGAAAATGGCGTTGTGTTGTGGTTTAATGTAGAATTATGATATTTGACTTTTAGGTCCAATACCTCCGACTTCACCTTCAGCATGTCCTTTTATGAGTACTGAGTTGCATTCCCATCCGTTCCCTATGCACTTGGACAAACTAGACTGGTTAGTCGGTTTCTAGTGGCACCGCGAAGAGGTGGCGCAGTGTCTGGATAGTTCTGGTTCACCGATCATAGGGGGCCCATTATTTATGACTCGCTGGCATCTTTCAGCACTGTTCCTGAACGGTGCTCGTAGCAATAGTGAAATACCTCTCTATCTCAATGCAACAGAAACTATCATTCATACATCAGTTAAGATATCATTTAAATAAGGGAGCTCTTAAAAAAAGCAGAAAGAAGCAATCAACATTTTTTGGGCACATCATGAAAAGAGGAAAGTTGGAATACTAGGTTACAACTGGCAAAATAAAAGGAAAGAGAGATCGCGGACGACAAAGAGAGAAAATACTGGATAGCTTGATGTCATGGCATGGAAAACAGTCAACAACAGAACTGATACGATGCACTGTGGATAGAATATTGTGGAAGGGCATGATCACCAACGCCAACCGGTACGGTACATGATGATGATGAAATGATGAAGATATCATTAACAGTGGATAGTTGTACTAATGCCAACATATGCACAACAAGAACTATTATTTATACATCAGTTAAGATATAATTAAGGGAGCCGCGATAGCTCAGTGGTTAGTGAACTGGACTACAAAGGACAAGGGCTAGGGTTCTATCCCCACCGACGGCTTCCGGGTTCACCCAGCCTTAAATGGGTACCGGATTTTTCTGGGAAAGTAAAGCGGCGCGGGCGTAATACCGACCACATTACCCCAAAAATCATGTGCCGAAGGTCTGTAAAATTTATGGTCACTAACACCATATTCCCTATACGTCACTTGGCGCGACGGGGGTACTTTACTTTTTTTTTTTTTTACTTTTTTAAAGATATAATTAACAGTGATAGTTACACCAGTGACAACATATGCACAACAAACAAATCATTGCATGTTATCATAGTGTCCCTTTCATTGTATTTTCCACGTAGCATCTGCGCCTTGCAAATTTCCTCTTTTAATGGCGTACCAAAAAAAAAATAGTTTGATTCATTGCTTTTTCTGGTTGCTTGGTTGTCAGTAATATTTGTGTGATAGTTCCACTATTTACTTTGTTACTGCCATCTAAGTAATATTTGTGCGATAGTTCCACTATTTACTTTGTTACTACCATCTAAGTAATATTTGTGTGATAGTCCCACTATTTACTTTGTTACTGCCATCTAAGTAATATTTGTGTGATAGTCCCACTATTTACTTTGTTACTGCCATCTAAGTAATATTTGTGTGATAGTCCCACTATTTACTTTGTTACTGCCATCTAAGTAATATTTGTGTGATAGTTCCACTATTTACTTTGTTACTGCCATCTAAGTAATATTTGTGTGATAGTTCCACTATTTACTTTGTTACTGCCATCTAAGTAATATTTGTGTGATAGTTCCACTATTTACTTTGTTACTGCCATCTAAGTAATATTTGTGTGATAGTCCCACTATTTACTTCTAAGTTACCACTATTTACTTTGTTACTGCCATCTAAGTAATATTTGTGTGATAGTTCCACTATTTACTTTGTTACTGCCATCTAAGTCGATAGTCCCACTATTTACTTTGTTACTGCCATCTAAGTAATATTTGTGCGATAGTCCCACTATTTACTTTGTTACTGCCATCTATCCATCGAACTTTCGAGCCATGAGGGCATAGACCCAGGTAATCTTTCTCTTTTTCCAAATCTTCTATTTTGCAGTCTCAATCCTTGTAAAGATCTTTTATCAAATCTCATCATTTGTTTCTGTTCTTTGCAAGCAACTCTAACTCATTGAGGGAGTCGATTCCTGCTGACTTTTCTATTCTGATCAATGCTCTTCTCAGTGTTTCTCTGGATTGGCCTCTTTTCCTCCTACCTGTTGTTTCCTACTTGAGGGCTTGCTTTCAATCCTATTGACCTTTCGAGCCGTAGGCGGTGCCACTGAGTACGGGTTCGATCCCACTTCGGACCATATATTGTTCTTCGTTTTTTTCTATTGTTGTTTGTCTGTCAATTTTTCCGAGTGCTAACACATACTTCTTTGTTCTGTTATTCCCTATTATCGCCTCGGAAGTTCCCCATATAATAATATTTATGTATTATTATTTGTACCCAGTATATAACCACTGGGAACTACTATTCGTGCTGTTTCGTCCAATAAATGTTTGTCTACAACACAAGTATTCAGCCCTACTGGGAGATACTTGCATTAATAGGAAAGTACAAATATACAATTTATTTCCGGTCTGTGATCGTTACCCTATGCTATAGTCATTGAGAACGCCTTTCGTGCAAGACACTGCTGCAATAGCCAATTTTTTAGTTGGCTGCGTGGCAGTGTGCCAAGCGTTCGGCTGCTCGTGGCAAGGCGCGTTGCCACTGAGTACGGATTCGATCCCACTTCGGACCATATATTGTTCTTCGTTTTTTTTCTATTGTTGTTTGTCTGTCAATTTTTCCGAGTGCTAACACATACTTCTTTGTTCTATTATTCTCCATAGGGCGTAGACCAAGATACTCCTTCTCTTATCTAAATTTTTATTCTAGCAGTTTTCAAGTCTTTTAAATACATGTTATCAAATCTCGCCATTTGTCTCTGTTCTGTGCAAGCAGCTCTATCTAATTGAGGGAGCCGATTTCTGCTGCTCTTGCCTCACTCATCAATGTTCTTCTCAGTGTCGCGCAGGGTCTTCCTATTTACCTGTTGTTTCCCATATGAGGGCCTGCTTTGCTATTCGGTTATTATCTCTCCTCATCACATGTCCAACATATGACCATCGTCTTTTCTTTATTACTGAAGATATTAGTGGCTGATTGGCGATTTCTCTAATTTCCTCGTTTGTTTTGAATTCGTTCCACGCTATACCAAGTATTTTCCTTAGACATTTATTTTCGAATGCGTTCAACTTTGTTTCTATATCTATTTTTTTTTCCAGTTCTCGCATGCATACGTAAGGATTGAAATTATGTTTGATTTGAATAGTCTAAGTTTTGTGTTTGTACTGATCAGTTTTGATTTCCATAACTTTTCAAAAACTTGCCGCCATGTAAACGAAACTCTTAATATTCTGTAAGAAAGTACACCTACGGGCTCTCTCGTACTGTTTTAGCTTATTTGGCATTCCATGCTTCACTTTCATAGCTAAGGACGACACTATAGCATCATCATGTTGTGCCATACAGATTGGCGCAGATGATCATGTCCTTCCACAAACGTCCATCCACAGTAAGGTAAAGTACCCCCGTCACGCCAAGTGGCGTATAGGGAATATGGAGTGGCCATAAATTTTATAGACCTTCAGCACACGGTTTTTGGAGTAATGTGGTTGGTATTACGCCCGTGCCGCTCTACTTTCCCAGAAAGAAATCGTGTACCCATTAAAGGCTGGATGAACCCGAAGACGTCGGTTGGGATCGAACCCTACCCATTGTCCTTTGTAGTCCAGTTCACTATTCCATCCACAGTGCATCGTATCAGTTCTGTTGTTTACTGTTTTCAATGCAATGACACCAAGCTATCTAATATCTTCTTTCTTTATCGTCCGCATTATCTCTTTCCCTTTATTTTACCAGTCGTTACCAAGTATTCCAACTTTCCTCCTCTCATGATATACCCGAAGAATGTTTATTAGTTTTATCTGATACATTTTTAGGAGCTCCCTTTTTGTTTTGGCCTTTTTGAGAATGTCCTCATCGGTCTTTTTAACACTATATAACATTGATAAGCTCCCATTCCCACTTCAATTGACGTGAATTAACAACACAAACATGTTATTCATTCTCCGGAATGCTGAATTGAACTTTGCTATTCAGCGTTTCCATGTCTGTACTTGTAAATACATTTTCTAGATCATGTTTTACCAGATGAACATGTTTTATCGTAGTCACACTTAGTTATGATTCTCAATCTATCAACCTTTCGAGCCGTTACCGTAAGCAGTCTCAATCATTGCAATGATCTATTATCAAATCTCGACATTTGTCTCTGTTCTGTGCAAGGATCTTAATCTTATAGAAGGTGTCAATTCCTGCTGCCTTTGCCTCACAGAACAATGTTCTCAGTGTTTTTTTTGTTCCTATAGCTCGTTTCAAAACATATGCCCAACTTCAAAACGCTATTACTCTCTAACCGTTTGTTAAATACTTTTGAAATTTTCCAAATGTTATTAGAATGCAAAAGACCATTTAAATGTATATTTAACAAATATCTTGCAGCTGCAGTTTTCTTAAAGCGGCGATATTTCTTTGATGTTTATCAAAATTGTAAATTGTGAAGCCCTAAAGAATAGAAATTACCGTAGTTGCTGGTCTACGATTAATTTTCACTAGGTAAAGGCGTGGCCGTAATGGGGAAATAACTGGATAAAACAAAACACCAGGAGAATTATTGTCTGCTCAGTTCGAGGACGGACGATAATAATATCAAGGTACCTGTATGTCCAATTTTCATAGTTGTGTGGTCCTGAAAAGGACCGTTTGTTGAAATAATTTAAGGTAATATAGGGGCCAACATTGTGGGGGCTATATACTTTCATTCTGAATCAGACGAGTCTAAAAGATTAATAACTGTTTGGGGTTGAACATTCCACAAACCATCATTTTTCCAATATTCCTCTTCCTGTTTTAAAACGTGGTCTTCACATTTAGCCCAATAATCTTTGTCTATATTTAATAAAGCGAGATTAGCAAGAGTCTTTACATCGCATATTTTGAATGTTGTATTTTCATCTGCCACTTGTCCTTTTAATTTTGCCCAGATTAGTTCTATTGGATTTAAATGAGCATGGTAAGGTGGCAGCCTCAAACTTATATGACCGTGCTCTTGGATAATCTTATCAATTTGAAAAATCTTTGTCCTCTGTTTTTGCTTTACTAGAGATAGTAATTCAGGTTTTAAGTACATGTTATTAAATTGTATGTGCTCCTTTGTGAGCCATATCTTAATAGCATCTTTTGTAGTGGATGACGTCGGGACTTTATCTTCAAGTGCAACAATGTTGTGGTACGCTGCATTGTCCATTATTAGGCAAGATGGCCGATCTAGTGCTGGGAGAACAGAATTTTCAATCCAATGTCTAAATATGTGACCATTCATCTCAGAGTGATAATCCCGATTGTCTATGGATTTTGAAAGAAAAATGAGCTCTGCATTCTGTATTAGTCCATGTTGTCGACTACCTGCATGAGCAATTATCAAGCGCTGTCCTTTGCTGCTAGGTATTAATCTCTTAATCTTTCCAACTGATGACTGCCATTCCCTTTGGTTAGTGTGGTGAGCATTGATCCATGTTTCATCCAAGTACACAATATTATAACCTTGCTTGCGCACCTCTTTTACTTCACGTAAGTACTTGCTTCTCATGACTACTATATGTGGCTTCTCACAGATGATGTTTCGTCCATTGGAATACTTTCTGAATATAAAGCCTGCAGCTCTCACATTCCTCCATAATGTAGACTTTGATATTTCAATACTGTTGTTCTTTTTCAGCGATACTTTTAATTTTCTTATTGTAACAGTTTCATTCATACCCAACATTTTGCGAATTTCACTTCTAATAAGTTCACTGTCGAAATTATCCAACATTTTTGCTCTTCCTTGTGATTTTGTATATTTGGAACATTGACGGTCACGTGCTTGAATCCAGCGATTTAGATAAATCCAAAATGTGTCTTGTCCTATTCTCAGGGTTTTCTAAAGAATGAAATAATCTTCCTCTTTTAGCCTCTTTGCAAAAATAGTCATACATTTTTATTGCGATGTTTTGTAAACTGCAGAATTTCATTTTAAGACTCATGATAAATGTTATTGTTCCACGTTACGCCGCTGAATTAACGGAAATGGAACACACAATGTCTCGTGTTTACTACAAGTGTCTAATTGTGTCAGTCAACTCACGCGGAAAGCGTGCAAAATCGTAAATTTGAGCGTGTATGGATTTGTAATCGCTATTTTTAACTTAAATACTGTAAACACTAAGTTTTGACTACATCAATGAGTCGTTATAAATTTATATAAATCAAATAAGCAATAATAATAACCAAATGTTTGTTTTTAATGAAATTAATTCCCTGTTGGGTTCTAATCATTATAACTATACATGCAAATTTTGAAAAAATTACAAAAAGCGGTGTAAAAGATATTGATTTTTAAAGTTGGGCACGACTTATGAAACAAGCTATAGTACTGAACATATATATATTTGATGTCTTAATTTTCATTTATGGTTATGGAAGGCCACAGTATCACTGCAAACGAATTCTTAGTTTTAGCCCTGGTGTTATTTGTTTTGATGTTAGTATATTTTTCATAACATTAAAATTACTTTTTTGCCATTCCTATTTTTTTTTTTTTCAGTTTTACATTTTTCCAACACTGGTTATATTTATTTGTTTACTGTCCATGATTACTTCCCTTTTTCAAAGTTAGCTCTTTCTAGCGCCGATGAATTCTCTTTTGAATCAATGTTGCCACGTTTTTCTTTACTCATTGGTCTCCTATCACAACATTCTCTCATGTGTCCTATTTTTTATTCCTCCCTGCATTATCTCTATTACCTCTCCTGCTCTTCTCCCCTCTTGTCATCTGTCTCTTCATCTTATTTTCTCTCTATAATCCCACTCTATGAAATGTTTTCTTTCATTCCTCTTCATGAGATCCTCTTTTTTATTTTTCACTGCCTTCTTTTGATCCAATTATATCATAAATGCCCCGTTGTCTATTAATCATCTGACCAACAATTACGTAAATCGTGACCATCGTTTTTTTCCACCATTTTTCAAATCTTTTTTTCATGCGGAAGTCGGTGTTGGGCCGAAATGCGCAAATATCACAGTTATACTGTAAACCACAACACAACGCAGATACGTTCACTTAACGTCCTTTTAAGGGCGGATGATGAAGAGGTGTACTCCTTTAGTCATCGGGCGAACGCAAGCAAGCAAGCACTGCAAACGAAATTAAAATCCATTATAATTTTGGAGTTTTCTTTGCTAGAAATTGTAATTTAATCCATGGTACCATGTGTTACTGCCTGCTGTACCACGTGTTACTGTCCATGACTTTTGGGGGAATGTGGTCGGTATTACGCCCGTGCCGCTTTACTTTCCCAGAAAAAAATCCGGTACCCATTTAAGGCTGGGCGAACCTGAAAGCGGCCGATCAGGATCGAATCCGACCATATGACTGATGTATACTATATGGCTGATGTATACTATATGACTGATGTATACTATATGCCTGATGTATACTATATGGCTGATGTATACTATATGACTGATGTATACTATATGCCTGATGTATACTATATGACTGATGTATACTATATGACTGATGTATACTATATGGCTGATGTATACTATATGACTGATGTATACTATATGCCTGATGTATACTATATGGCTGATGTATACTATATGACTGATGTATACTATATGGCTGATGTATACTATATGCCTGATGTATACTATATGGCTGATGTATACTATATGCCTGATGTATACTATATGCCTGATGTATACTATATGGCTGATGTATACTATATGGCTGATGTATACTATATGACTGATGTTTACTATATGGCTGATGTATACTATATGGCTGATGTATACCATATGACTGATGTATACTATATGGCTGATGTATACTATATGGCTGATGTATACTATATGGCTGATGTAAACTATATGCAGATGAATATCATATTACAGATGAATTCTATATCGCTAGTTACTACTATAAGACAAGTGAATACTCTATGATCTTGTGAATACTATATGGTTGATGAACACAATATATCTGGTAAATAAAACATAATGCTCAATGCAGTCGCCACGCGATGTTCAGATTAAAGATTTTAATTTCTCTTAAACTATAACTTCTATAAATATTACTATTACTAAGACTACTTTTACTGTCATTACTATTTCTACGACTACTATTACTAACACTTTACTACCATTACTATTTCTACAACTACTAATACTAAGATTACTTTTACTACCATCCATTTTTTAGACTACTATTACTAGATTTACTTCAATTATCATTACTATTTCTATGACTACTATTACTAAGACTACTTTTACTTCCGTTACCTTTTCTACGACTACTAATGCTAAGGCTACTTTTACTACCATTACTATTTATACAACTACTATTACTAAGATTACTTTTACTACCATTACTTTTTCTACGACTACAATGCTAAGAATACTTTTACTACCACTACTATTTCTACAACTACTATTATTAAGATTACTTTTACTACCATTACTATTTCTACAACTACTATTACTAAGATTACTTTTACTACCATTACTTTTTCTACAACTACTATTACTAAGATTACTTTTACTACCATTACTATTTCTACAACCACTATTACTAAGATTACTTTTACTACCATTACTATTTCTCCGACTACTATTACAAGACTACGTTTACTACCACTACTATTTCTACGATTACTATTACAAGGACTACTTTTACTACCACTACTATTTCTACGATTACTATTACAAGTACTACTTTTACTACCACTACTATTTCTACGACTACTATTACAAGGACTACTTTTACCATCACTTAAACTATACATACCTGATATTCTCGATCCCTCTTTTCTTGTAGAAAGCCAGAACGAGCGCCCGGCGATGGCTAAAATCCCTCAACCACTTCAGTGTATTTTGGGACGTATCACGTCAAAATCAAACCACAAAAACATTATTTGTCACCTCCGATGATTACACACCGGTTCTCCCTCATTGATGCTATTTCTACGTCTTCACTTCAAACAGTTGCCTGTCGTATCGATAAATGTGACAAGTAAGCTAGAAGTTATCAAATGAATGTAATATTATAGAAGAGTGGATTATTACATTTCGAACGACTATGTCATAGGATTTAGGGGTCAATGCAAAGAAATGCATAAAAATGCGAAACTGCATTAAAGCTGACCATGAGGGGACAATATCTTTAAAAAAAACATAAATTGTATTGTTAAAGCTTTATATAGTTGATGGACGACACAAACTTGAACAACGTTTCTGCTCAATAGGCCTTTATCATTATCATGTGTCATACCGGTTGGCGTAGGCGATCATGTCCTTCCACAATCTTCTATCCACAGTGCATCGTATCAGTTCTGTTGTTGACTGTTTTCCATGCCATGATACCAAGCTATCCAGTATTTTCTCTCTTTGTTATCCGCGATTTCTCTTTCCTTTTATTTTGCCAGTTGTAACCAAGTATTCCAACTTTCCCCTTCTCATGATGTGCCCGAAAAATGTTCATTGTTTCTTTCTGATGTTTTTTAGGAGCTGCCTTTTTGTGTTGGCCTTTTTGAGAACCTCCTCATTGGTCTTTTTAGCTGTCCAGGGAACTTTCAACATTCTTCTGAGAAATCCCATCTCTGTGGCCTCTAATCGTCTTTTCATAAGACCTACAGCAGAAGCAAACAACACACACAAATAAGTAAATAAATAAAACTAGTCCTACATAAAAGTAAAAGAGCCCCCGTCACGCCAAGTGGCGTATAGGGAATATGGTGTTAGTGACCATAAATTTTACAGACCTTCAGCACATGACTTTTGGGGTAATGTGGTCGGTATTACGCCCGTGCCGCTTTACTTTTCCAGATAAATCCGGTACACATTTAAGGCTGGGTGAACACGGAAGCCGTCGGTTGGGATCGAACTCTACTTTTTGTCCTTTTAGTCCAGTTGACTAACCACTGAGCTATCGCGGCTTCCTAGTCCTACATATCTAACTAATAATGAAGCATCGAAAACAAAACAATATTAAACTAGTACGAGAAACAAAAAAAATATGACTTCCTTGTATAGTGATCGGCTGGTAAACCACAGTAGCTTATTTTGCGCCACTCATTCGTTTGCCTTGTGGTCACGGTTACAGGGAAGTCATTTTTGTTTTAGATACTTCATTATTAGTTTGCTATGTAAGACTAGTTTTATTTATTTGCATATCTGTCCGTGTGTTGTTGTTTTTTTTTTCCTGCTGAAGGCCTATTGAGCCGAAATGTCACTCAAATTTGTGTCGTCCATCAATTACTTGAAGCTTTAACCTTACCAATTTTGCTTTTTTTTTTTTTTTCATTTCTCCTTCATAGGATTTAGACAAAAGGTGTGGCCAGCGCTCTTCATCGCTGCAAATATACCTTTCATCTCAGAATCAGGTACCCATTTCTTTATTCAGATGGGTTGACCGGAGAGCCTCTGCTTGGGAACGAACACACATTCCCTTCATCACTAATGTGGGTGTGTTACCAAAACGTTATTAGCGCTCTCTATGATTTGTAAGAACGTTCTAACAAAGAAACGGTTAATAGCAGAAACTGATTTTTCATCTCCCATAAATCGGCAGCTTCGTTTCATTGCTAGTTAAGTGTCAATGTTTTTTATTTATTTATATATGATGGGAATGGAAAGAAATGAAAAAACTAATCTCTATACAACTGAAATATTATACTAGCTGTAGCTATTCCAACTATGCAAATAAATCCACTGGCAAAGTCCAGAAAAAGCAGATAGATGTCAATAAATATTAACAAGTGGATGCTTACTTTGAAATGTGGATATATAGAAGAATAGATAGAATTGGGTGGAAGGAAAAGAAAACAAACAATGAAGTCTTAAAACAAGTAAAAATGAAAAGATAACTACTAAAGACAATTCAACAAGAACAAACGCGATTTTTGGGCCATGTTAAAAGACACAACAGCCTACTAAAAGTAATCCTGGAGGGGAAAATACAAGGTAAAAGAAGCAGAGGCAGACTAAGACTAACATGGACGAATAACATCAAAAGATGGACAAAGTCTATGACAACCTGCATCATTAAAGCAAAAGACGGAGCAGAATGGCGCTCCATGGTAGCCAACCTTAGTTGCGTAGATGGCACTCGATGATGATGATGATAATGGATGCTTACAGTTCGACAAAGTAGGAAAACACAGAAGAATAATTTCAACTGAGAATTTGCTTTTTAAAAATTAGATATGAGAGTAATAAGCTAATAAGAATAAATAATAATAATGAAGGTATTGATCGTCCCTTCAGCCATACAATCTCATATACCGTTATTTAGCTGCAATATCTCTCACGGTTGCTTGTTTTAATCTTAAAATGGCATTTTAATTTTAAGGCCAACAAATTTTGCTGTGTTTACGAATGAAGGTGTCCTTAAGTAAGAAACTTCATCCCACCCATTCTTGTGATTGATATTTTCCTGGAGCGGTTCAAATTTGTGACACTACAAAAATATTACAATCTAACGCCGTTATTATGTATGAGTTTTATATTTTATTTCGTTAATATTTATGAGAAGAAATATTTCACAATTTTAGAAATGTGACCCTTTCTGCTTGGTTTAAAATAGTCATATTCTAACCGAAGATATCGCAAACATTTCAGTTATGGCATCTCCCAGGGTCAATTTTAATATAGCCTATCATAATTATACTGAAGTTATGATCAATAAATGAGAAAATTGCAAAAGACAACTAAAATAGCATCAATAAACAGCTTTATTCTATGTTATGTGGCTATGTTTACCTATTACTTATAAAAATGTATAACAGGAATACGTCCATCAATTTACCGCATTGAAATTCCTTTGCCACATCATCTTTGGCCACATTTGCTCTAAACAAAAGTACACAATCAATTTTTTTTTTGTATGAATAATCGCAAAACTAAAAATATCCCGCATTAGTTTAAAAAAAAAAAAAAAACTTAATGCATTTGATTTTTCCTGCAACTGGAAATTAATTTCTACATAATATGAAGGCAAATACATACACAAGAAATATCACAATGTCAACCATGTTTTTTAACACATTTCGCACGAGGGAATGCAAATTCCCGTACAGTATTTATGTCGTCTGTTATTCTGCTACCTTTTCTTCATCTACCGCTATTTACCTATAATCAGAATACTAAACGGTGAAATTATAACTGATCAAAATAATAATATTGAATAATAACAAGAACAGATCACAGATGATATAATATTTAAATTGAAGGTATATTCTCTTACATAGAACAGTAAAACAAAGTTTCAACGAAATGTCCTAGGAAAAGTACAACAATTACTTGCTCTGTTCACTTCAACGATGTCTGATGCGTATACATGGCAACAAGCCGTTGACAAATTTTGACTGAAATCAAGAAACGAACCACCTTTTATAAAACCAAGCTAAACTGTCTGTGCAAACAGTTATTGTTATCGTCTAGGCGTCCAGATTAACGAATCCTGTCAATGTTATAATAGGAATGTCTAATTCTTAGCGAGACAGAGTCAATTTGAACTTCTACGTTCAGTAAATTTCGCTTGTTAATGGTAATGGCCCTTGGAATCAAAGCTGATGGCCCATTGTAAGGCAAAGAACGACTGTAAACATACATTACGGAAGATATTTGGTTTCCAGCCAGAACGTTGTTACCCCAATTCCGTGTTAGATTTATGTACATTTACACCATTTCCCACTGTCAACAATATCGTTTGGATAATTTCCCTTGCCCCCATTTTCTTGTCTTTATGTACATTCCAGTAATTTAGTCATGTCTTCAAATACAGCTTGAGGCTGTCCTAATGTCCATTAGCGACCCGTTTCATAGCCGTTTCATTGTTTCTGTACATTCCTGGGAAAAGTTATCAGACCTGTAACCAATTAATAACCGTCCTCAATGATCTCTTTGGGCCGTTGGTTCAACGGTTATTGTCCTTAATCCGGTAGTCTGCAAGTATGGTTAATGGCTATAAATGGGCCAATACTTTTACAACTGGGATATAGCCGTCTGAAAGTGCGAGAGTCAGTCTTAATGTAGTTGGTGGTAGAGAAGATGTAAGTCAGTCTCAATGTAGTTGGTGGTAGAGAAAATGAGAGAATGAATCATAGTGTACTTGGGGACATCGGAAATGTGAGAGTCAGTCTCATTATACTTGAAATATAACACATGTGAATCCTTGTATACTTGGTGAAATAGAAAATGGGGATCCGAATATACATGGTGGCATAGGAAATGTGAATCACATTGTACTTGGTGATCGGAAATGTCAGAGTCAATCCCAGTGTACTTGATGATATCTGAAATGTGAGAGTCAATCCCAGTGTAATTGATGATATCTGAAACGTGAGAGTCAATCCCAGTGTACTTGATGGCATCTGAAATGTGAGGGTCAATCCCAGTGTACTTGATGACATCGGAAATGTCAGAGTCAATCCCTTGTGTACTTGATGACATCTGAAATGTCAGAGTCAATCCCTTGTGTACTTGATGACATCTGAAATGTGAGAGTCAATCCCAGTGTACTTGATGACATCGGAAATGTCAGAGTCAATCCCAATGTACTTGATGACATCGAAAATGTGAGAATCAATCCCAGTGTACTTGATGACATCGAAAATGTGAGAATCAATCCCAGTGTACTTGATGACATCGGAAATGTCAGAGTCAATCCCATTGTACTTGATGACATCGAAAATGTGAGAGTCAATCCAAGTGTACTTGGTGACATCGGAAATGTGAGACTCAATCTTTGTGTACTTGATGACATCGAAAATGTGAGAATCAATCCCAGTGTACTTGATGACATCGGAAATGTCAGAGTCAATCCCAGTGTACTTGATGACATCGGAAATGTGAGAGTCAATCCCAGTGTACTTGGTGTATTTTAGTGTCTTTGTTGCTGATCCTGAGGGAAGTAGTCAGCTATGAGTAGCTGGTCACTTTCCTCCTAGCCGCCCATCTGGAAGTTTAAAGTTTGTAGATCATGGTTTGCCAAAGTCTTGTCTGTCACATCTCAATCTGAACATCACAGTTTGTGGATCATGGTTTGCCAAAGTCTTGTCTGTCACATCTCAATCTGAACATCACAGTTTGTGGATCATGGTTTGCCAAAGTCTTGTCTGTCACATCTCAATCTGAGCATCACAGTTTGTGGATCATGGTTTGCCAAAGTCTTGTCTGTCACATCTCAATCTGAACATCGCAGTTTGTGGATCATGGTTTGTCAAAGTCTTGTCTGTCACATCTCAATCTGAACATCACAGTTTGTAGATCATGGTTTGCCAAAGTCTTGTCTGTCACATCTCAATCTGAACATCACAGTTTGTGGGTCATGGTTTGCCAAAGTCTTGTCTGTCACATCTCAATCTGAACATCACAGTTTGTGGGTCATGGTTTGCCAAAGTCTAGTCTGTCACATCTCAATCTGAATATCACAGTTTGTAGATCATGGTTTGCCAAAGTCTTGTCTGTCACATCTCAATCTGAACATCGCAGTTTGTGGGTCATGGTTTGCCAAAGTCTTGTCTGTCACATCTCAATCTGAACATCACAGTTTGTGGGTCATGGTTTGCCAAAGTCTTGTCTGTCACATCTCAATCTGAACATCACAGTTTGTGGGTCATGGTTTGCCAAAGTCTTGTCTGTCACATCTCAATCTGAGCATCACAGTTTGTGGATCATGGTTTGCCAAAGTCTTGTCTGTCACATCTCAATCTGAACATCGCAGTTTGTGGATCATGGTTTGTCAAAGTCTTGTCTGTCACATCTCAATCTGAACATCACAGTTTGTAGATCATGGTTTGCCAAAGTCTTGTCTGTCACATCTCAATCTGAACATCACAGTTTGTGGGTCATGGTTTGCCAAAGTCTTGTCTGTCACATCTCAATCTGAACATCACAGTTTGTGGGTCATGGTTTGCCAAAGTCTTGTCTGTCACATCTCAATCTGAACATCACAGTTTGTGGGTCATGGTTTGCCAAAGTCTTGTTTGCCACATCTCAATCTGAACATCACAGTTTGTGGGTCATGGTTTGCCAAAGTCTAGTCTGTCACATCTCAATCTGAACATCACAGTTTGTAGATCATGGTTTGCCAAAGTCTTGTTTGCCACATCTCAATCTGAACATCACAGTTTGTGGGTCATGGTTTGCCAAAGTCTTGTCTGTCACATCTCAATCTGAACATCACAGTTTGTGGATCATGGTTTGCCAAAGTCTTGTCTGTCACATCTCAATCTGAGCATCACAGTTTGTGGATCATGGTTTGCCAAAGTCTTGTCTGTCACATCTCAATCTGAGCATCACAGTTTGTGGATCATGGTTTGCCAAAGTCTTGTCTGTCACATCTCAATCTGAACATCACCATTTGTGGATCATGGTTTGCCAAAGTCTTGTCTGCCACATCTCAATGTGAGCATCACAGTTTGCGGTTCACGGTTTGCCAAAGTCTTGTCTGCCACATCTCAATGTGAGCATCACAGTTTGTGGTTCACGGTTTGCCAAAGTCTTGTCTGCCACATCTCAATGTGAGCATCACAGTTTGCGGTTCACGGTTTGCCAAAGTCTTGTCTGCCACATTTCAATGTGAGCATCACAGTTTGTGGTTCACGGTTTGCCAAAGTCTTGTCTGCCACATCTCAAACTGAGCATCACAGTTTGCGGTTCACGGTTTGCCAAAGTCTTGTCTGCCACATCTCAATGTGAGCATCACAGTTTGGCTGTAGACCAGAATTATTATTCAGGAATATTAGGAAGCGAAGACGAACCAAAAAATTGTGGACAATGGGTATGTTTACATCACTTGGGACAAATCCACCAAATTATTAAATCGGTGACAACCGTATGTTTACAGCACTTGGGGCAAATTCACAAACAAGTAAATCAGCGATAACTGTATGTTTACAGCACTTCCACACATAAAAATGAAATTACGGACAAAGTTATATTTACAGTGCTCAGGACAAATCTACTTACAGACAAATTAGTGACAATGGTATGTTTACAGTACTGGGAATAAATCCACAAACAGGCAAATTAGGGACAATTGTATGTTTACAGTACTGGGAATAAATCCACAAACAGGCAAATTAGGAACACTGGTATGTTTGCAGTACTGGGAATAAATCCACAAACAGGCAAATTAGGAACACTGGTATGTTTACAGTACTGGGAATAAATCCACAAACAGGCAAATTAGGAACACTGGTATGTTTACAGTACTGGGAATAAATCCAGGAACAGGCAAATTAGGGACAATTGTATGTTTACAGTACTGGGAATAAATCCAGGAACAGGCAAATTAGGGACAATTGTATGTTTACAGTACTGGGAATAAATCCAGGAACAGGCAAATTAGGGACATTTGTATGTTTACAGTACTGGGGACAAATCCACAAACAAAATATGTCTCTATTTCTCTCACCCCCCCACCCCACCCCACCCCAACCCCCACCCCTTTCTCGCACTACATTCATTGGAACTTTCTTTCTCACTATCTCTCTCCACTATTGACTTTCTCTCCATATATCTCTATTCATTCATCTCCTTCTCCCTCCCCCCCTTTCTCTCTCTCGTTCTACATCTATTGCATCTTTCATTCTCTCTCTCTCTTTCGCTCTTTCTCTCGCTTTCTCTCTATCTCTCTCGCTCCATTATTGACTCTATTCATATATCTCTGTTCCTCTCCTTGTCTCCCTCTCTCTCTCTCTCTCTCTCTCTCTCTCGCTCTACATCTATTGCCACTTTTTTTACACACACTCTCTCTCTCTCCACTATTGACTTTCTCTCCATATGTCTCTGTTCCTCTCTTTCTCTCTCCCCCTCTCTCTGTGTCTCTCTCTCTCTCTCTCCACTATTGACTTTCTCTCCATATGTCTCTGTTTCTCTCTTTCTCTCTCCCTCTCTCTCTCTCTCTCTCTCTCTCGCTCTACATCTATTGCAACTTTTTTTACACTGTCTCTCTCTCTCTCTCTCTCTCTCCACTATTGATTTTCTCTCCATATGTCTCTGTTCCTCTCTTTCTCTCTCCCCCCTCTTTCTCTCTCGCTATCTCTCTCTCCACTATTGATTTTCTCCCCATATGTCTCTGCTCTTCTCTTTCTCTCCCCCCTCTCTCTCTGTCTCTCTCTCTCTCCACTATTGATTTTCTCTCCATATGTCTCTGTTCTTCTCTTTCTCTCCCCCCTCTTTCTCTCTCTCTCTCTCCACTATTGATTTTCTCTCCATATGTCTCTGTTCTTCTCTTTCTCTCCCCCCTCTTTCTCTCTCGCTATCTCTCTCTCCACTATTGATTTTCTCTCCATATGTCTCTGTTCTTCTCTTTCTCCCCCCCCCCCTTTCTCTCTCGCTATCTCTCTCTCCACTATTGATTTTCTCTCCATATGTCTCTGTTCCTCTCTTCCTCTCCCCCCCCCCCTTTCTCTCTCGCTATCTCTCTCTCCACTATTGATTTTCTCTCCATATGTCTCTGTTCTTCTCTTTCTCTCCCCCCTCTTTCTCTCTTGCTATCTCTCTCTCCACTATTGATTTTCTCTCCATATGTCTCTGTTCTTCTCTTTCTCTCCCCCCTCTTTCTCGCTCTCTCTCTCCACTATTGATTTTCTCTCCATATGTCTCTGTTCTTCTCTTTCTCTCCTCCCTCTTTTTCTCCCCCCTCTTTCTCTCTCGCTATCTCTCTCTCCACTATTGATTTTCTCTCAATATGTCTCTGTTCTTCTCTTTCTCTCCCCTCTCTCTCTCTCTCTCTCTGTATCTCTCGCTATCTCTCTCCCCACTATTGATTTTCTCTCCATATGTCTCTGTTCTTCTCTTTCTCTCCCCTCTCTCTCTGTCTCTCTCGCTATCTCTCTCCCCACTATTGATTTTCTCTCCATATGTCTCTGTTCTTCTCTTTCTCTCCCCTCTCTCTCTGTCTCTCTCGCTATCTCTCTCTCTCTCTCCACTATTGACTTCCTCTCCATATGTCTCTATTCCTCTCCTCCTCCTCATATTTTCCTCCACATCTCTATTACAAACCATCCTACCACCACACCCTCCCCGCCAACCCAATCATGTATTACAATGCCAGTTTATGTTCACTGCGCGCGCTCAACGCCATAAATCACCAATCAGCGACCGCGTAGAGAAATCCCTCAGCATGTGCGTCAGCAACATCAAAGCGAGCTTACACGCTTCCTGGAGGTGTCTCCGCCCCTGATTGATATAATTGTCTGGAACCATGTCACTGTCTGTTTGGGGAGTATTGCCGTATCAAACAGCAAGTTCCGGTCTCCCAGGGATTATAACCAGGCATGGCCGTCTATATTTGTGTTTATTTCTCTCTATGGTCTTGTAGCCGTCCACTTTCAGCAGTCGCTGGTCATAGTTGTGTATCACCGGCGCTGTAGTTGATTTTCTCATGCGTGACTTTCAAGAAAGATAAAATTCACACCCTTCTTCTGTTATACATTCAATGTAATTAGAGTATTTTAACATTTCAAATCTTTTGTGCATAAAAATGTAATATTACATCACCCGAAACTCTCAGATTTGCTAATATTTGATTTTTGTATTACATGCATTAATTCATTCTATCTATCTATCTATCTATCTATCTATCTATCTATCTATCTATCTATCTATCTATCTATCTATCTATCTATCTATCTATCTATCTATCTATCTATCTATCTATCTATCTATCTATCTATCTATCTATCTATCTATCTATCTATCTATCTATCTATCTATCTATCTATCTATCTATCTATCTATCTATCCGTCCGTCCGTCCGTCCGTCCGTCCGTCCGTCCGTCCGCGTCCGTCCGTCCGTCTGTCTGTCTGTCTGTCTGTCTGTCTGTCTGTCTGTCTGTCTGTCTGTCTGTCTGTCTGTCTGTCTGTCTGTCTGTCTGTCTGTCTATCGACCTCTCGAGCCGTAGTGAGAGATCATAGACTCAGATACTTTTTTCCCTGTTTCGAAATTTCCTTTCTAGCAGTCTCAATCCTTGCAAAGATCTTGTATCAAATCTCGCCAATTGTCTTTGTTCTATGCAAGCATTTAAATCTCATTGAGGGAGTCGATTTCTGCTGCCTTCGCCTACCTGATAAATGTTCTTCTAGTGTTTCTCTGGGTCTGCCTTTTTTCCTCCTACCTGTTGTTTCCTACCTGTTGTTTCGCACTTGAGGGCTTGCTTGCCCTTCGGTTATTATCTCTTCCTATCACATGTTCAACATATGTCCAGCGTATATGACCATTAACCACCAAATATAATTAAAACATAAATTCTTACTTTAGCAAGACATTTCCCGTGTTGTGTCTGCTGCCCCAGAAACTACTTAAAACTACTTCAATATTTATTACTTATAAAGCTGCAGTTTTATCTCTTTAGGGAATTTACACCGTGTTCTGTTCGTCGTATGGGAGCCGCGATAGCTCAGTGGTTAGTGAACTGGACTACAAAGGACAAGAGGTAGGGTTCGATCCCAACCGACGGCTTCCGGGTTCACCCAGCCTTAAATGGGTACCGGATTTTTTTCTGGGAAAGTAAAGCGGCACGGGCGTAATACCGACCACATTACCCCAAAAATCATGTGCCGAAGGTCTGTAAAATTTATGATTACTAACACCATATTCCCTATACGCCACTTGGCGTGACGTGGGTACTTTACTTTTACTTACTTATAAAGCTGCAAAAGTTACACGACTGTAACTAAAGTGCCATTTTTCCATGCAAACAAACAACTGTGTTCTTCTTATTTCTTCTTCTTTCGTTCCTCATTTTGCCTTTCAGTGTTGATGGGAGATATAATTTGCCTGATTCTGCTTTTCTGCTAGGCCCCGCTGCAGTTATGTTTCCTTGTGTTTCTACTGGTAATATTCCCTCAATCTATTCTTTTCGTTGTCGATCCCTCGAGTGTGGTGTTCTCACAATGTTTATTAAAAAAAGGCTCGCTGTATTTTGTTTTGGTCTTTCTGTCTTATCAAGTGGCTAAACCGGGAGCCGCAATAGCTCACTGGTTAGTGAACTGGACTACAAATGACAATGGGTAGGGTCCATCCGACGACTTCCGGTTTCACCCACCCTTAAATGGGTATAGGATTTTTTTCTGGGAATGTAAAGCGGCGCTGACGTATTACTGACCACATTACCCCGAAAATCAATACTGAAGGTCTGTAAAACTATGATCACTAACACCATATTCCCTATACGCCACTTGGCGAGACGAGGCTCTTCAGTCAACGACACTAACGACGCCCTTAACTTTTCCTTGTAAACCTGTCATCATACTTTGGAGTGTTTAGCACACCATACCACTGGCTCTTTGCTACCAGCTTTACCGCAGCATTGCAATTATTTGTTCCATACTTTTTACCTATGAGGCTAAACCATTTATTTCTGTTGTTTCTTTATGTATTCTAAAGGGAGATATTCACATCTTTATCTAGTTCTTCCTACTTCTAAGACTGTTTCCTATCATTCGTCTAACACATATAATCTCGGTAGTAGTTATTTTTCTTCTTATTTTTTTTTTATAGTCTAGTACAGGACCCGCAGGTGTGTGAAAGAAAGAAATCCAACGGGAGAAAATAAAAAGTGGAAATAAAATGATGAAAAAAAATGTACTCTGAAAAACGGTTGGTGTCATTACATTTCAAATATAACAACCGAATTTTAGAATGCAGAAGATGATACTGAGCTGAAAATGTCAATTTTAAAATTGAACATAAAATACAAATCATCATCATCATTGAGTGCCGTCTCCGCATCGAATGTTGGCTACCATGGAGCGCCATTCCTCTCTGTCTTTTGCTTTGATGGTGCAGATTGTCATAAGGCTGGCTTGTCCATCTCCACATCGGATGTTGGCTACCATGGAGCGCCATTCCTCTCTGTCTCTTGCTTTGATGCTGCAGGTTGTCATAGGCTGGCTTGTCCATCTCCACATCGGATGTTGGCTACCATGGAGCGCCATTCCTCTCTGTCTCTTGCTTTGATGGTGCAGATTGTCATAAGGCTGATTTGTCCATCTCCACATCGGATGTTGGCTACCATGGAGCGCCATTCCTCTCTGTTTTTTGCTTTGATGCTGCAGGTTGTCATAGGCTGACTTGTCCATCTTTTGATGTTACCTTTGATGTTCTTGTTAAAATGGAACATTAAATGCACAATATGTTTTAAAGTAGGAGTAACTGTAGTAGGTAGCCTCATGAGATGTCATCACCTTATCGAGGTAGGGTTGGGTGTTCCAATGCTTGCTTGCTTGCCTTCGCCTGATGTTGAATCCCAACAGTTATTTGTTTACCAACTAGTCAATGCAACGTAGACTGTGATTAATATATCAAGTTAAGTCACAGTCGAGGAATGCTTGCTTGAGTGCTTGTTGGCTTGCGTTCGCCCGATGACTACAGGAGTACACATCTTCATCATCCGCCCTTAAAAGGACGTTAAGTAGGCGTGTCTGCGTTGTGTTGTGGTTTGCAGTATAACTGTGATATTTGCGCCTTTCGGCCCAACACATCCGACTTCAGCATGACATTTTTGAGTACCGGGTTATCTGCCCTCTTCGATCCCTACTCGCTTGGCCAGACTAGACAGGCTAGTCTGTTATAGAGGCACCACGGAGAGGTGGAGCAGGGTCTGGATTGTTCTGGTTCACCGATCCTGGCGCAAGCCATCAGCTGTGGGTTGCTGACAACTTCCAGCTCTGTTGCTGTGAGGCGCGCCTTCGCCTCCAATGTTCCAATAATCCCGAGAACTATTCCGACAGTAGCATAACTACCAACAGGGTCTCCCAAGCCGACCAGGTCAATGGATAGGAACCACACAAAGAGAGACACAGTGGTCCCTTAGGGACAATTGTGTCTCTTTTTACTTTGGCGTCTGGTCAGAGATCCACACATAGAAAACTGACAAAATGCTGGAGAAGCACATACAAGAGAACTTGCCCCAATCAAGATGGACGAGCGGAGGCTCAGGCAGAAATGTCGTCGATGACAGACTGAGATAAGGCAAGTCCTGGCGAGAGTTGTCCACGCTTGCCCCAGACCGAATTAAGTGGAGATCTCTTGTGAATGTCTTTCCGACTGGAGTTCAGGTCATTACGAATAAGGAGGGGGCCTCGGTAGCCTAGTTTGGAAAACCACTCGACTGGGCTCCCGATATTAGGACATCTCGTTTTCGATTCCCGCTGAAGGCAATGTGAACTGTACACGTGGTTGGGTAAAAAAAAAAAAAAAAAAAAAACATACCCCCACGGCCGAGCCAAACGCTGGCAGAAATGGGTACCAGGGTATTGCTCGGGGAAGGCGAGGAATGCCGATCGCATTGCGAGTATCGGTGCTTGAAGCGACACTATCCAGAAGTGTTCGGCGATTTCTGGATGGGCAGCCGAGCACATATGAGTGAAAACTCGCGCGTTAAGACGCCGATTCAAGTCTCGTACTTTACCTTTACCTTTACCTTTATCTTTACCTCTACCTTTATCTTTATTTTTATCTTTATCTTTATCTTTAGCTTTAGCTTTACCTTTATCTTTACCTTTACCTCTACCTTTACCTTTACCTTTACCTTTACCTTTACCTTTACCTTTACCTCTACCTTTACCTCTACCTTTACCTTTACCTTTATCTTTACCTTTACCTTTACCTCTACCTTTACCTTTACCTTTACCTTTACTTCTACCTTTATCTTTATCTTTATCTTTACCTTTACCTTTACCTTTACCTTTACCTTTACCTTTACCTTTACCTTTACCTTTACCTTTACCTTTACCTTTACCTTTTCCTTTTCCTTTACCTTTTCCTTTGTCTTTACTTTTACCTTTACCTTTACCTTTATATTTACCTCTACCTTTATATTTATTTTTATCTTTATCTTTATCTTTAGCTTTACCTTTACCTTTACCTTTACCTTTACCTTTACCTTTACCTTTACCTTTACCTTTACCTTTACCTTTATCTTTACCTTTTCCTTTACCTTTGTCTTTACCTTTACCTTTACCTTTACCTTTACCTTTACCTTTACCTTTATTTTACTTTTAGCTTTAGCTTTACCTTTAGCTTTATCTTTACCTTTACCTCTATCTTTACCTTTATCTCTACTTTTACGAATAAAGAACGAATAAAGTAGATATAAATCTCGAGCACCAATAAATTAAATGCCCCTTAACAAAGTATCTTACTTCATTGTCCATCTATAGTAGGCATTTTTTCCCATTCCTCGTTCTCTTTCATTTACTCTTTCTGTTTCGCTTACTTTCTCTTTCATTAACTATCTTTCTTTATCTTCATTCCTCTTCTTCGTCCCTTACTGAATCTCTCCCTTCAGATCACAATATTGTCTTTCTTTCCCAAATCTTTCATCCATCTTTTCTTCTATCACTTGTTTCTAACTAAAATATTTTCTTCTTTTCGTTCACCGATTTTTAAACGTCTGATGAAACCCCTATAGGCTTGTGGATTTTTTTTCTGGGACTGAATGTTGTGTGAATGCCTGTTTTGTTCACAGAAAGCACTGGCGCCTTCATCATTCAGACGTCTCAGGCGTAAGCGGGTGTCCCATGACATTTAGCTATCCTCCTACTCCAGCGGTACTCATATTTTCATAATCGTTAGTTTAATATTTTGAGCTAATTGCTTCTAAAAAATATTGCCCTAGTAGCGATCTTTTTTTTTATAAACTTTTAACAGCCAAAAGTTATTTAACATGCGCAGAGTGTACTCGAGGCCTCCATTTTTTTTCTCTGGTATCTATCATCATCATAATTGAGTGCCTTCTCCGCAACGAAGGTTGGCTTCCATGGATCGCCATTCTACTCTGTTTCTTGCTTTGATGGTGCAGGCTGCCATAGATTGATTTGTCCATCTTTTGATGTTACTCGTCCACGTTAGTCTTGGTCTGCCTCTGCCTATGTTACCTTGTATTTTCCCTTCCAATATTACTTTTAGTTGGCTGTTGTGTATTTTAACATGCCCCAAAAATATAATTTCTCTCCATGACTTTCTTTGGAGTGTTACGTGATGAGGTTACGTGATGAGGTTACGTGATCTAAGTGGCCAATTATTAGATCTCACTTCCCAGAGACCACGGTGAGGTAATGTCGCAAAGAAATTACTGATCCGAAGAGAAACATTAAAACTGCCTGTTGTGGGATTCAAACCCGGGACTTTGTCCAGGCGCCAACGTCTTATCGCTAGATAAGTCATCTAAAGGTGACGCATTAGTTCATCATCGTGTGCCATACCGGTTGGCGTAGGCGAACAAGTCTTTCGACAATCTTCTATCTACCGTGCATCATATCAATTCTGTTTTTGGCTGTTTTCCCTGCCATGACACCAAGATATCTAATATTTTCTATATTTGTCCTCTGCGATCTCTTTCCCTGTATTCTGCCAGTTGTAACCAAGTATTCCAACTTTCCTCTTCTCATGATGTGCCTGAAAAATGTTGATTGTTTCTTTCTGATGTTTTTTAGGCGCTCCCTTTTTGTTTTTGTGTCGGCCTCTTTAAGAATGTCCTCATTGGTCTTTTTAGCTGTTCAGGGAACTTTCAACATTCTTTTGAGAAATCCCATCTCTTGCGGTCTCTAATCGTCCCTTCATTTGTTTGTCTACTGTACATGATTCGCTTCCATAGGTCGGAACTGGCTCCATATAGCAACGATGAACTCTCTTACTTCTATTGGACATAAATGTGTTACATGAGACGCTTTTCATTTTCTGAAATGCTATTTTGGCCTGAGCTATTCTGCTTTTTATTTCTGTGGTGCATTTTCCATCTGATGCTATTATTGTGCCCAAGTATTTGAAACGTTGCACTTGTTTCAAATGTGTCCTGTTTATTTTTATGCTGCATGATGGTGATGATTGTTTCTTCGATATGACCATTACTTCTGTTTTCTTACAATTCAGACTGAGACCTTTCTTGTTGCTTTCTTTTACTATTATGTCTATCAATTCTTGTAGTTCATTCTCTATCTCTGCTATTAAGACTATGTCTTTAGTTATCATTCTGTAACCGTGTTCTGGACCGTGCGACTGAGTAAGTGCACCTGAGTCTAGACCATCCACAGCATCTACTTTCAGCGACAAAATGTTCGGAGTGCAATGATGATGACCCGCAAATGACTCAATTCTGTATATGTTATATGTTAATGGGCGAGGCTTACGGCAGTAATAATGACATTATGTAATCAAGTGTGGTTTAGTTGGAAGTAAGGAAAGGAGCAATACCACATACATGATAAGATCTATAGTTGAAAGAGTCATAGAGGCGAAAACAGATCTATAGCTATGTTTAGTAGATTATACCAAAGCATTTGACAAAGTAAATCACCAAGAAATAATCAAAAATTTATAGGGCATAAACCTAGACAGCAAATATCTAAGAATAATAAAGAACATGTAGTGGCAAAAAACAGCGGCCATAAGAACTGGAAATCAATTGGGAATGTTTCAGCAAATAAAACAGGGTGTTAGGAAAGCTGGGTGCTGTCACCAGATTTGTTTAATATGTATAGTGAGATTATTTTAAGATCCATAAGGGGCATGCCTGGAATAACAATCGGTGGTCATAATATAAGGTATGCTGGTGATACAGTCTTAATCGCTAATAGTGAAAACGAGTTACAAGAAATGTTAGACATTTTAAAGAAAGAAAGCAAAAATAAAGGACTCAGCCTTAATAGCAAAAAGACAGAAATAATGGCAGCAAAAAAGAAAAAGGCATCACCTCAGTGCAAAATAAAGACAAGTTGAACAATATTAAAACAGGTAAATGAATTTAAATATTTGGGAACTATGTTAACCTCAGACGGAAGATGTACAAAAGAGGTGAGATGCAGAATGGCTCAGGCAAAAGCAACTTTCCAAAAAATGAGAAAGATTCTGTGCAATATATTTTATAACAATAGAAAGAAGTAAAAAAAAGTTCCTAAATATTATGTAGAGCCAATCTTAACATATTGATGTGAATCATGGACAATAAGACAGCAGACAAGAAAATCACTGGAGTCTGTAGAAATTTAGTTTTACGGAAGAATGTTAGAATAACATGGACAGCTAAGAAGAGTAATGAAAACGCCGTGAAAGAGGCCAGGCAAAAAAAAAAAAGCTAATTTCCAATATTAGGAAGAAACAATCATAATTTTTCTGCCATGTAATGAGAAGAGAACTGGAATATATTGTAACAACTGGGAAAAATTGAGGGACGGAGAGATAGAGGGAAGCAAATAGAAAAGATACCAGACAGCATAAGAGAATGGCTTGGCAGAAGGTCAACAACAGAAATGCTAAATAATTGTCGAGATCGAAAGTTGTGGAGAGACATGATCACCAACGCCAGCAGACCCGTTACTTGATGATGATGAATTTAATCATAGTCACTGCAGTAATGTAAAGTGCGATTTTGATCGTCTTTCGCCTCTTATCCTGACGTAAGTATTAAGTTTTTGAAGCGCTGGCCACATTCAACGCCCATACTATCGTGCGGCCTTTCACACAACAATAAGCCTTTTGGGAGGTAAATAAAATATTTAGAACATATCATTATTATATTATATTATATTGTTATTATCAACCCTTATTATATTGTACTATCAACCCTTACGTATGCGTGTGAAAGCTGGAAAACAACAAGAGATATAGAAACAAAGTTGAACGCATTCGAATATAAATGTCTAAGGAAAATACTTGGTATAGAATGGAACGAATTCGTTCGTTCGCTTTCGTCAGCTTTGACCTCTGACGAAGTCCCACCCACTCAATTTTGTGGGACTGAATTTTGCGTGTAAAGTCTGTTTTATCCCATTACAGGATGCCCCTCGCCATGCAGGCAGATTTACTCCGACTTCAGAGGTACTAATTTTTAGGGAATTAGTAAAACCCAGAGAACGAATTCAAAACAAACGAGGAAATTAGAGAAATCGCCAATCAACCACTAATATCTTCAGTAATAAAGAAAAGACTATGGTCATACGTTGGACATGTGATAAGAAGAGATAATAATCGAATAGCAAAGCAAGCCCTCATATGGGAAACAACAGGTAAAAGAAAAAGAGGAAGACCCAGGGAGACACTGAGAAGAACATTGATGAGAGAGGCAAGAGCAGCAGGAATCGGCTCCCTCAATGAGATAGAACTGCTTGCACAGAACAGAGACAGATGGCGAGATTTGATAAAATATCTTTAAAAGAAAACTGCTAGAACAAAAATTCATATAGGAGAAGGTGTATCTTGGTCTACGCCCTATGGGCCGGTTACGGCTCGAAAGGTCAATAGATAGATAGTCAATCTCTGGCAGCCTGAACTATCAAAGCAAGAAACAGAGTAGAATGGCGACCCATGGTAGCCAACCTTCATTGAGGAGAAGGCACTCGATGATGATGATGATGATGATGATGATGATGATGATGATGATGATGATGATGATGATGATATCCAGGGCATGCAGACGTTGATCATGTTTCTCCACAACTCCCTGTCTCAAACATGTCCTGAAACTAATATCTTTTGTTTCTGTATCCTTGTCTTCCCTAAACGTTTCCAGTTGCAACAATGCTTTCTTTCTTTCTTTCTTTCTTTCTTTCTTTCTTTCTTTCTTTCATGGCTAAAAATAAAAGAAGGAAAAATGTGGACAGAAAAAACAAACAAAGAGAAAATAGAGTAAAAAATAACAATGAAAGAAGAGTCTAATTAAAATAGTCGAGAAATCAAAGCAAACAAAACAAATAAATGAACTTGACAAAGATGATGAAGAAGTAGTTGTCAGAATGACAAAAGTAGACAGAACAATAAGCTGCTGTCGGCGAGATAAAGGACAAAGGAAATGGTATGTCAGGCCAGAATCTTTCCTCTGTTTGATGGGTCAAAGGGTTGGTTTTATGATGGAAGCCGTGATATCCTTTTGGAGATTAGTCAGCAAGTTCGTTCCCTCTGGCGGTCGGACTTCATCTATGACATTCCATAAGTAATCGTCTAAGTGTGGGTCATTTTGTGGCTAGTTCGTTCCGGTTGAAACCGAAATCATTTGATCATCATCATCATGTGCCAAACCGATGTGTGTAGGCGATCATGTCTTTCCATGATTTTCTATCTACAGCGCATCGTATCAATTCTGTTGTTCACTGTTTTCCATGCCATGTTACCGAACCATCTAGCATATTTTCTCTTTGTCGTCCGCGATATCTCTTTCCCTGCATTTAGCCAGTTGTAACCAAGTACTCCAACTTTCTTCTTCTCATGATGTGCCCAAAAAATGTTGATTGTTTCTTTCGGATGTTTTTAGGAGCTCACTTTTTGTGTTGGCCTCTTTGAGAATATCCTGGTTGATCTTTATTTAGCTCTCTAGGGAACTTTCAACATTCTTCTGAGAAATCCCATCTCTGTGGCCTCCAATCAAAATATGACACAACAAGCCTTCAGTAGACGCTATCTGAACACAAGACCCAGTGGCTCATAGCGAAAAAAAAGATAGATTAATTGAATATTAGAAAAATTAGGAAACATAGCAATAGGAGAGGTCAACAGAAGAGCAAAAGATGGATTATTGGGATATTAGAAAAATTAGGAAATATAGCAATAGGAGAGGTCAACAGAAGAGCAAAAGATGGATTAATGGAATATTAGAAACATTAGGAAACATAGCAATAGGAGAGGTCAACAGAAGAGCAAAAGGTGGATTAATGGAATATTAGAAACATTAGGAAACATAGCAATAGGAGAGGTCAACAGAAGAGCAAAAGATGGATTAATGGAATATTAGAAACATTAGGAAACATAGCAATAGGAGAGGTCAACAGAAGAGCAAAAGATGGATTAATGGAATATTAGAAACATTAGGAAACATAGCAATAGGAGAGGTCAACAGAAGAGCAAAAGATGGATTAATGGAATATTAGAAACATTAGGAAACATAGCAATAGGAGAGGTCAACAGAAGAGCAAAAGATGGATTAATGGAATATTAGAAACATTAGGAAACATAGCAATAGGAGAGGTCAACAGAAGAGCAAAAGATGGATTAATGGAATATTAGAAACATTAGGAAACATAGCAATAGGAGAGGTCAACAGAAGAGCAAAAGGTGGAATAATGGAATATTAGAAACATTAGGAAACATAGCAATAGGAGAGGTCAACAGAAGAGCAAAAGATGGATTAATGGAATATTAGAAGCATTAGGAAACATAGCAATAGGAGAGGTCAACAGAAGAGCAAAAGATGGATTAATGGAATATTAGAAACATTAGGAAACACCAATAGGAGATGCCCTCTTTTAATCTGCAATTATCCATTAAAGAATGTCGCATTTGTTACATAGGACAGTTTAATTGATGAGCCACATCAGCATTGATTGATGCCGGCATTGTGGACAGAGAATCGTGGAATGACATGATTTGCCTACGCCAACCTGTATGGCACATGATGATGATGAAGATAATTAAATTGCAATTTTAACATTGAAATTAGCGGCTGTGACTGAACAATATTAAACTGACAACATCTTAAGACAGCGCGAGTCGAAATTCATGATAGAACCAGGAAGGAAGTCACGTGACTGCGCTATAACATTTCCATTGGTGGAGTCGTCACACGGCAGGTGACTGGAGTGTCTAAAGAGGGGCTCAGCACAACTTACTCGTTCATCCAGGCTTTGAAAATGTGGACCAGAGATTTTCGTTTGCAAATTATTACCAGCTGGCGTATTGCTGGCCAGGTAGTAGTAGTAGTAGTAGTAGTAGTAGTAGTAGTAGTAGTAGCAGCCTCCGTCAATCATTGTTGACTATTAATTTTTCAGGGAACAGGCAAATGTCACAGCACATTATCTTATATATAATTGACTTATACACGAAGTCTCTCTTGTTGCACAATTATATTCAGTTTATTGCAATGGAACATTATTCATCAACATCATTCATTACTTACAAACTTGTAAGTCTACTTACGACATGTAGAATATGTCAAACACTTCACAACTAAAGTCATAATATTCTTGATCAACTATCTATCAAGAATAACTTCTAAACTGACTTGAACTACACTTGGAGATTCGAACTTCTGAACTACTGGCTTCACTTCTAATCTTAACTTTCTAACTGTTCTGACTTTAACTGTTTCCAAACTACTTAACTGCTTCTACTTCTAACTTCTGACTGACTTAACTTTCTGACTTAAACTTGTTTCTCCCCCTGTCCTAACTTAACTAACTGACTCTGTCCTAACTTTCTCGTTGGTTCGCTCTCTTCTAACTAAAAACTCTCAAACTATTGTGCAGGACTTTAAGTACTCAACAACTCTCTTCTACCTGCAAGATAATGACCAATAAGATCATCGCAAATTGACCACTCGCAACGTGATCTGGTCACCTGAGCTTGTCGCTTGCTCACTATCTGTGACTCACACCTGAACTTTCCCAAATTTGGACAAAAACATCCTGTTTCCCCGAATCTCTACGACCTATTTGGAATAACATTACCTCATCCTGGTAGCTGGATGACCACTTGACCGTTCCATGACTTTGACAATAACAACTAACTTGCATGGACAATCGTGGAGATTTTACAACAACATCACGAGGTCGATGCGTGTTATGTATGTGATGGTCACCCTCACAACAACTGGGCGAGTGGAGATTCATGGAAAATCCCCCTCAACTATTAAGTCTAGGTCAAGTCATGACCCTCTCTACTTCGGTGGGTGTCCACTACCCACTCTCTACAACATGTTATCCTAATTTGTATTCTGGAAAATCTATACTTAAATTCTGCTGGTCGCCACTATATGATACTGCTCTCGTCCATTCAAAGAGCTGTAACGACTAAATTACCTGCTCTCTCTATGCTTCCTTAGCTAACTCTATAACACAAATAATTGCAATGCTGCTGTAAAGCTGATAGCGAAAAGCCAGTGGTTGTGAGTGTTAGACACTCCAAGGTATGGTGACAGTTTTACAAAGAGGGAACACAACACAATACTGACGTTTCGGACTGTAGCCTTCTTCAGAATACAGGGACAACGACAACAAGCGGTGAAGCACAATTATCTATATCTACATGTTAGATGATCAGGTGAATGGAGATGCGGACAGAAAAGAAGAGAAGAAAGTAGGATGTTGAAATAAGAAAGGAGGCTACATGAGGGGAGGTAGGATGAGAGTAAGAATGTGTAGAATAGAAAGATAGGAAAAATAAGGAAAAGATAGAAATGTCAATAGTACAAAGTAGATAATGTTCTTCTTCTTATTATTAATTTTTCAGTTCCCCAAGAAATGTTTTTTTTTTCTCTCATTCACCGTGTTTTCTTCTTTTCTATGAAGCTGTGTGCTTTTTGTTTAATTTGGAGCTTTAGAGTGTGTTTCCAAAGATTGTATTCTACAGCTATTTCTTCCCAGGCTACAGGGTTTATGTTTAGAGTCCTCATGTCACTTTTACACACGTCTATAAATAGGAATTTTGCGCGCCCCCTAGTTATTTTGCCATCTGCTAGTTGTCCATAGAGTATATCTTTTGGTATGCGGCCATCTTTCATGATGACCCTGTGACCAATAACTGTGCGAATGGTAATATCAGAAATATATAGGCACGGGCAGTGGTCTCTTTAATGCAGGAATATATGTCGGAATTTATTCGCCCAATCCCGTAAATCCAGAGCTCAGAGCCAAAATAATGGAGAAACTAACAATGACTTAAAGAGCCATAAACAAACGCTACGAAAACGCCAGATTAAGAAGAGGAAGACCGAGAAAGAGATGGATAAAGGGAATACTAGAGTCACTAGGAGGGATAACAACCAGAAGAGGCCAACAGAAGAGCAAAGAATCGAAGATTGTACCTTCTTTGCTTCTTCTTCTTCTTCGTTTCTTCCTCTTCTTTGTTTCTTCTACTTCGCTGTTTCTTCCTCTTCTTTGTTTTTTCTTCTTCTTTGTTTCTTCATCTTCTTTGTTTCTTCCTCTTCTTTATTTCTTCTACTTCTTTGTTTTTTCTTCTTCTTTGTTTCTTCCTCTTCTTTGTTTCTTCCTCTTCTTTGTTTCTTCTTCTTATTCTTATTCTTATTCTTTGTTTCTTCGTCTTTGTTTCTTCTTATTCTTTGTTCCTTCTTCTTCTTATTTGTTTCTTTCTCTTCTTTGTTTCTTCTACTTCGCTGTTTCTTCCTCTTCTTTGTTTCTTCTTCTTCGCTGTTTCTTCTTCTTTGTTTCTTCTTCTTCATCTTCTTTTTGTTTCTTCCTTTTCTTTGTTTCTTCCTTTTCTTTGTTTCTTCTTCTTCTTTGTTTCTTCCTCGTCTTTGTTTCTTCTTCTTCTTCTTCTTCTTTGTTTCTTCTTCTTATCATTATTCTTCTTTGTTTCTTCTACTTATCATTATTCTTATTCATCTTTGTTTCTTCTTCTTATCATTATTCTTCTTTGTTTCCTCTTCTTATCATTATTCTTCTTGTTTCTTCCTCTTCTTCTTATTTGTTTCTTCTTCTTTTTCTTATTTGTTTATTCTTCCTCTTTTTTCTGTATCTACTTCTTCTTCTTTGTTTCTTCTTTGTTTCTGTATCTTCTTCTTCTTCTTTGTTTCTTCTTCTTCTTCTTCTTTTTCTTCTTCTTCATCTTCTTATTTGTTTCTTTTTCTTCTTTGTTTCTTCTGCTTCTTAGTTTCTTCTTCTTCTTCATTGGCAATGTGCTAAAATTTCTTACTTTGTCAAAACGACATAGGTCGTCATGAGACCAACAACAAAATCCTTCCTCAGTACATAATCTATTTCTACCAATCGCAGAGTGTTACAAGTCAGGTCCACCCTGTTTATTTCTATCACCCATTGTGGGAATGGTAAGCCAGTCAGTAAAAAAGTTTGAGTATAGAAATGGTAAATCAATTCAGAGGAAGAGGTATGTTTACAGCACTCGGAAAAATGACAAATAATCAACAACAGAAAAAAATATGGACCAAGGCAGGATCGAACCCGTACTCAGTGGCACAGCGCCTTGCCACGAAAAGCCAAACGCTTAGGAACTCTGCCACTCAGCTAACTAAAAAATTAGCTTCGTAGGCAAAGTCCTTTCGCGAAGGCCTTCCTATGACTATAGCATAAGGCTGCGATCACAGGTCGGAAAATATTTTTTCCTGTTAAGACAAGTATCTCCCGGATAGGGTAGGGCTGAATACTTGCGTTGCAGACAAACATTTAGGACGAAACAGCACGAATAGTAGTTTCCAGTGGTTTAGACTGGAGACAAATAATAATAAATGAATATTATTATAGAGGGAAACTTCCGAGGCGATAATCAGTGAATCAATTCAGAGGAAGAGGTATGTTTACAGCACTCGGAAAAATGACAAATAATCAACAACAGAAAAAAATATGGACCAAGGCAGGATCGAACCCGTACTCAGTGGCACAGCGCCTTGCCACGAAAAGCCAAACGCTTAGGAACTCTGCCACTCAGCTAACTAAAAAATTAGCTTCGTAGGCAAAGTCCTTTCGCGAAGGCCTTCCTATGACTATAGCATAAGGCTGCGATCACAGGTCGGAAAATATTTTTTCCTGTTAAGACAAGTATCTCCCGGATAGGGTAGGGCTGAATACTTGCGTTGCAGACAAACATTTAGGACGAAACAGCACGAATAGTAGTTTCCAGTGGTTTAGACTGGAGACAAATAATAATAAATGAATATTATTATAGAGGGAAACTTCCGAGGCGATAATCAGTGAATCAATTCAGAGGAAGAGGTATGTTTACAGCACTCGGAAAAATGACAAATAATCAACAACAGAAAAAAATATGGACCAAGGCAGGATCGAACCCGTACTCAGTGGCACAGCGCCTTGCCACGAAAAGCCAAACGCTTAGGAACTCTGCCACTCAGCTAACTAAAAAATTAGCTTCGTAGGCAAAGTCCTTTCGCGAAGGCCTTCCTATGACTATAGCATAAGGCTGCGATCACAGGTCGGAAAATATTTTTTCCTGTTAAGACAAGTATCTCCCGGATAGGGTAGGGCTGAATACTTGCGTTGCAGACAAACATTTAGGACGAAACAGCACGAATAGTAGTTTCCAGTGGTTTAGACTGGAGACAAATAATAATAAATGAATATTATTATAGAGGGAAACTTCCGAGGCGATAATCAGTGAATCAATTCAGAGGAAGAGGTATGTTTACAGCACTCGGAAAAATGACAAATAATCAACAACAGAAAAAAATATGGACCAAGGCAGGATCGAACCCGTACTCAGTGGCACAGCGCCTTGCCACGAAAAGCCAAACGCTTAGGAACTCTGCCACTCAGCTAACTAAAAAATTAGCTTCGTAGGCAAAGTCCTTTCGCGAAGGCCTTCCTATGACTATAGCATAAGGCTGCGATCACAGGTCGGAAAATATTTTTTCCTGTTAAGACAAGTATCTCCCGGATAGGGTAGGGCTGAATACTTGCGTTGCAGACAAACATTTAGGACGAAACAGCACGAATAGTAGTTTCCAGTGGTTTAGACTGGAGACAAATAATAATAAATGAATATTATTATAGAGGTGTAAACATACCTCTTCCTCTGAATTGATTCACTGATTATCGCCTCGGAAGTTTCCCTCTATAATAATATTCATTTATTATTATTTGTCTCCTATAGAAATGGTAAGCGTGTATAAGAAACAATACAGGTTTGACCGTGACATTGGTAAGCATGTTAACTTTTAAAAGAACGTTTAACAATGGGAATATAAACGTGTAAGTTAAAATTTGATCAAGTGTTTGATAAGCGTGTAAGTTAAAATTTGATCAAGTGTTTGATAAGCGTGTAAGTTAAAATTTGATCAAGTGTTTGATAAGCGTGTAAGTTAAAATTGGATCAAGTGTTTGATAAACGTGTAAGTTAAAATTTGATCAAGTGTTTGATAAACGTGTAAGTTAAAATTTGATCAAGTGTTTGAAAAGCGTGTAAGTTAAAATTTGATCAAGTGTTTGATAAGCGTGTAAGTTAAAATTTGATCAAGTGTTTGATAAGCGTGTAAGTTAAAATTGGATCAAGTGTTTGATAAACGTGTAAGTTAAAATTTGATCAAGTGTTTGATAAGCGTGTAAGTTAAAATTTGATCAAGTGTTTGATGAGCGTGTAAGTTAAAATTTGATCAAGTGTTTGATAAACGTGTAAGTTAAAATTTGATCAAGTGTTTGATAAGCGTGTAAGTTAAAATTTGATCAAGTGTTTGATATGCGTGTAAGTTAAAATTTGATCAAGTGTTTGATAAGCGTGTAAGTTAAAATTTGATCAAGTGTTTGATAAGCGTGTAAGTTAAAATTTGATCAAGTGTTTGATAAGCGTGTAAGTTAAAATTTGATCAAGTGTTTGATAAGCGTGTAAGTTAAAATTTGATCAAGTGTTTGATAAGCGTGTAAGTTAAAATTGGATCAAGTGTTTGATAAGAGTGTAAGTTAAAATTTGATCATGTGTTTGATAAGCGTATAAGTAAGCAAGTATAATCATGGGAAAGTTACATGTGTAAGCAAACAAGTATGATCATGGGAAAGTTACATGTGTAAGCAAACAAGTAGGATCATGGGAAAGTTACATGTGCAAGTAAACAAATATGATCATGGGAAAGGTACATGTGTAAGTAAACAAATATGATCATGGGAAAGTTACATGTGTAAGTAAACAAGTAGGATCATGGGAAAGTTACATGTGTAAGTAAACAAATATTGATCATTAGAATGGTAAACGTGTAATTAAAAAAAAAAAAAGAAAGCAAGTAACCATATTATATGGAATAATAGAACAAAGAAGTATGTGTTAGCACTCGGAAAAATAGACAGACCATATTATATATATTTTTTTTTTCATTTACGTTGCAAGAGCTGAAATGTCCATTTTGTTTATGAACATTGTTAGAAATTAGAATTTAATATAATCTAAATTGATTTGAATTATGTCACTAAAAGCTAAAACACAATCTATTGGGCGGAAAAGAAAATGTATGCATAAGTTCTACAGCACGCAGCGAGACACCGTCACATCTGTTTGGCGACATCAAATTTCGTGTGATTCCCACTGTGTCCCCAGGCAACCATTTAGCGTCCGGCGCGATGGTTGTTTGACTTCTAGTCTGTCTCGAATGCTACAACCAATTACTGTACTCAATGATATGCTGACTAAAACGGAAAACATGTCCGGTTAGATTCGAGAAGATTCTGTTGGGACAGGCGCAGTATTAGATTGTCAATGTTTTATGTGTTGCCATGACTTCGCGAGCCAAATGCGTTGAACTTGCATTATTTCTTTCAGCTGTGTTCAGAGCTACAACTACATTGGACATACGATAACCAGTGGTGGAAAATGTAAAACTGAAATAAACAACAAAAGAATAGGAATGGCAAAGAGTAATTTTAATGCCAGGAAAACTACACTAACATCAAAACAAATAACACCAGAGCTAAAATTAAGACTAGCAACATGTTATATCTTCACAACATTCCTGTATGGGGCAGAAACATGGGCATTAGACAAGAAAACAGAACCGAAAATTGAAGCCTTTGAAATGTGGATATATATGTGAATAGGAAGAATTGGATGGAAAGAAAAGAAAACAAACGATACAGTCTTAAAACAAGTGAAAATGAAGAGAGAACTACTAATTACAATCCAAACAAGATAAATGAGACTTTTGGGGCATATTAAAAGACACAACAGCCTACTAAAAGCAATCTTGGATGAGAAAATACAAGGTAAAAAAGGCAGAGGCAAACCAAGACTAGTGTGGACGAGTAACATCAAAAAATGGACAAGTCATCCTATGACAACCTGCACTAGTCACGCAAGAAACAGATCGGAATGGCGCTCCATGATAGCCAACCTTCGATACGGAGACGGCACTCAATGATGATTTCAGCTGTGTCTAGTGTTTCAGTATTTATTGAGTTCCACTTTTATAAGCTTGTCAAATAATCATGTTCGTGTTGTTGTTATGGCTGCAGAAGCCTGTGAACTGACGCCCTTTGACCCAATGTCATGTGAAATATTCATGTTCTTGTTGTTGTTATGGATCCAGAAGCCTGTGAACTGACGCCCTTTGACCCAATGTCATGTGAAATATTCATGTTCTTGTTGTTGTTATGGATCCAGAAGCCTGTGAACTGACGCCCTTTGACCCAATGCCATGTGAAATATTCATGTTCGTGTTGTTGTTATTGATCCAGAAGCCTGTGGACTGACGCCCTTTGACCCAATGTCATGTGAAATATTCATGTTCTTGTTGTTGTTATGGATCCAGAAGCCTGTGAACTGACGCCCTTTGACCCAATGCCATGTGAAATATTCATGTTCGTGTTGTTGTTATTGATCCAGAAGCCTGTGAACTGACGCCTTTTGACCTAATGCCATGTGAAATATTCATGTTCTTGTTGTTGTTATGGATCCAGAAGCCTGTGGACTGACGCCCTTCGACCCAATGCCATGTGAAATAGTCATCACTTTTCAGCACTCTTTGTGAAATGCCCCATTATTTTCGACCTTCTCTACGTGCCAAGGTTCCTGTACAAGAGAACTCTAAGTTTTGTTTGCAGCGCCCTATCTTTAGTCTTTAGTTTGGACTGACGTCACAGCAGTTGTGGCCTTCCAATATATGCACTCTGCCACCCGTTTCAGTAGTCATCGAAATATTCGTCCACTGATCCTATCCTGTATTGGTTAACCGTGTTGCGTTCTTTTGCTGCTTTCGCCCCTCGTGTCGCCGTGTTTCAACATTCCCCCGACATGTGGATGCCCTCAGTTTCCGTGTCGCCATCCTGTGAGAGGTGTTCTGTTAAAACCCTTGCAATGTCAGGCATGTCATTTTTTAAGGTCTCCCTTACGCAATGGGAGACCACGCCAAACTGTCAGCTACCCCATTTCACAAACTGCCGCTCCTGCGATATATATCCAAAGTTAGGCTGTTAACATGAGGCATGTCGACCTATCTAGTCACCGTGGTTAATGGGTAGTTATGGAGAGAAATAGTAATAAATTAATATTGCTATGGTGGGAAACTTCCGAGGCGACAGATTAGCGAATCATTTCAATAATAGAGTAGAGTAGAGTAGAGTAGAGTAGAGTAGAGTAGAGTAGAGTAGAGTAGAGTAGAGTAGAGTAGAGTAGAGTAGAGTAGAGTAGAGTAGAGTAGAGCAGAGCAGAGCAGAGTAGAGCAGAGTAGAGTAGAGTAGAGTAGAGTAGAGTAGAGTAGAGTAGAGTAGAGTAGAGTAGAGTAGAGTAGAGTAGAGTAGAGTAGAGTAGAGTAGAGTAGAGTAGAGTAGAGTAGAGTAGAGTAGAGTAGAGTAGAGTAGAGTAGAGTAGAGTAGAGTAGAGTAGAGTAGAGTAGAGTAGAGTAGAGTAGAGTAGAGTAGAGTAGAGTAGAGTAGAGTAGAGTAGAGTAGAGTAGAGCAGAGCAGAGCAGAGCAGAGTAGAGTAGAGTAGAGTAGAGTAGAGTAGAGTAGTAGAGTAGAGTAGAGTAGAGTAGAGTAGAGTAGAGTAGAGTAGAGTAGAGTAGAGTAGAGTAGAGTAGAGTAGAGTAGAGTAGAGCAGAGCAGAGTAGAGCAGAGTAGAGTAGAGTAGAGTAGAACAGAGCAGAGCAGAGCAGAGCAGAGCAGAGCAGAGTAGAGTAGAGTAGAGTAGAGCAGAGCAGAGTAGGGTAGGGTAGGGCAGGGCAGAGCAGAGTAGAGTAGAGTAGAGTAGAGTATAGTAGAGTAGAGTAGAGCAGAGCAGAGCAGAGCAGAGTAGAGTAGAGTAGAGCAGAGCAGAGCAGAGCAGAGGAGAGGAGAGTAGAGTAGAGTAGTAGAGTAGAGTAGAGTAGAGTAGAGTAGAGTAGAGTAGAGTAGGGTAGGTAGGGTAGGGTAGGGCAGAGCAGAGCAGAGCAGAGCAGAGCAGAGCAGAGCAGAGTAGAGTAGAGTAGAGTAGAGCAGAGCAGAGAGAGTAGAGTAGAGTAGAGTAGAGCAGAGTAGAGCAGAGAGCAGAGCAGAGCAGAGCAGAGCAGAGCAGAGGAGAGTAGAGTAGAGTAGAGTAGAGCAGAGTAGAGCAGAGCAGAGCAGAGCAGAGTAGAGCAGAGCAGAGCAGAGCAGAGGAGAGTAGAGTAGAGTAGAGTAGAGTAGAGGAGAGTAGAGTAGAGTAGAGTAGAGTAGAGTAGAGTAGAGTAGAGTAGAGTAGAGTAGAGTAGGGTAGGGTAGGGTAGGGTAGGGTAGGGCAGGGCAGGCAGAGCAGAGCAGAGCAGAGTAGAGTAGAGCAGAGCAGAGCAGAGTAGAGCAGAGCAGAGCAGAGCAGAGTAGAGTAGAGTAGAGTAGAGTAGAGTAGAGTAGAGTAGAGTAGAGTAGAGTAGAGTAGAGTAGAGTAGAGTAGAGTGGAGTGGAGTGGAGTGGAGTAGAGTGGAGTGGAGTGTAGTACAATAGATAAGAGGCAGTGGCGTGAAGTAAAGTAAAATAATACTAGTAATACACAACCGAACAAGCTATGCAAGAAAGCCCCTAAAACACAAACAACGTAGTTTTATGAAGCTTTTGATTTAGGTAACCCGGAAGTCAAACGTTTCATTCATGACTTATCTCGTTTATTGTATAAGATTCTGCTTCTTGCCCTGCTAGTTTCTTACACTCGACGACATTTATAATGAACAGGTGTGTTGTAGTATTCACATTTATAATGAACAGGTGTGTTGTAGTATTCACATTTATAATGAACAGGTGTGTTGTAGTATTCACATTTATAATGAGCAGGTGCGTTGTAGTTTTCATCTTACTACGATATTTGCTCATATCGGCCTAGCTTATCCGAGTTCAGTATGTCATTTTGGTGTACAGGATTACTTTCCTTTTTCGAGTACTACTCGCTCGAGCAGATTAGTTCATCTCCTTCAAAGACAGATAATGTGATCAAAATATGGTGTTGGTCAGTTTTGGTTCACTGCTCCGAATGGCAGAAATCATCTATGAACAACTCACAAGTGTAATCGTAGATACTCTCTGGTCATGTATGTTTTCCATTGATGCTTTAGTTGATCCGTCTATCTCGGTTCTATGATCACAACCACTGTCTCCCTTGAAGAAGAAATAAATTCCTGAATCAAAAAAGCAGCTTCCACATTTGGTAAAATTAAAGATAGAGCATGGGGCAACACGAAATTACCACTCAGAAGTAAGATTCACATTTAGCAAAGTTGCATGCTTAGTACACTTCTATACGGATCAGAAACTTGGACTACCTTTGCAGGGCAGGATAAAGGGTTAAACAGCTTTCATGTGCGTTGCCTTCGAAAGATTATGAACATCAAATGGCAGGACAAAGTAACTAACTCTAATGTCTTACAACGAGCCTCCCATCGATCATAGCAACACTTAGGATTCGTAGACTAAGGTGGCTGGGTCATGTAAGAAGAATGGTAAACAATCGTATTCTCAAACAAATTTTGTATGGCGAACTTAAGGATGGAAAGAGACCAAAGGACAGACCAGTGCTGAGATATAAGGATGTTTGCAGGGCTTCCTTGAGGAAATTCTCTATCAGTCAAAGAGAGTGGGGAAATCTGTCTGCAGATCATACGGAGAACAAGAATAGCAAAATGGCACAGCAACTCTGTAGGGAGTGTTGATATCAAATAAAGAAGACAAAAGGTACAGGGGAAAGTAGACGAGGCCAGGAACCACGAATACATCTTGTTCGTTTTGTATCCGAATCTGTCTATCTAATATTGGCAGATTCAGCCATGAGAGAAACTGTTCATCACATCAGCATCCAGCATAAAACACTACAATTTTTACTAAACTTCTGACTTATGATTGCTTGCTACCAACAGTCTGTCAAGCCGCGACATACCATGTACATATTAGCTGATTTGCTCACCGGTGTCTTCCTGTGAAGATAAAATACACATATTTCTTCCATTATACATTCAAAATTGATCACAAGAAGCTGTATCTTAAAACGTAAACACTTGTTAAAAAATAAATATAGCAGCTTTGTCAAACTTTGATCTTTTATATTTAGAACATTATTCCACTACATTATAGTTAAAAAATAAAGATAATAAATATTTACATTGGTTACGATGTTTAACGTTTGGTATATGGTGGATAGGCGGCAGGAACCATTGCAGGCTATGCGTGAAAAGTGTTTCTTGTTGCAGTTTCCTCATACTCCAAGTCCATGGGGGACTGGTTAGTCTCGGGACAGAGAGGTTGTGGGTTCAAATCTCGGCTACACCAGTTGGGATTTTTATTTATGATTTCCCTCTGTGACAACCACCCCTGGTCTCAGCAGCGAGGCCCGGCTTGAAACGTCAGTTGCCCATCGACGGAAAAAAAACATGAGTACCTCCGAAGTCGGAGTTATATGTCTGTGCGGCGAGGGACCCCTGTGCACGCGGCTGCCAGGGAAAAATGGATTAACTTGCAAAAGTCAGTTCCTAGTCTCTAGGGACTTCGTCAGAGTTGAGAGCTGGCGAACGCAACAACAACAACGTCACAAACGGAAATTACTTCCAGAAAATATCCATTTTTAGAATAAGGGGAATCTACCCATCGCCACCTATTTTGAAAGCCGAAGGGATGAGAGGATTTTCCGGAAAACACCCGAAGCGTGTGACGTCTGCAGCTGCTAGCCATAGACGTCTTACGTAATTTTACCCACATCCACCCCTGCTATCAGTACTGAAAACGTCACAACCTTTTGGTGGTTCCCCTCAGCGGGCAGGCATTCAATATACGTGGTCATGTAATATATTAAGCTCCTATATCTTCATGTCTAAAACCAAATGTCCCATATTGGAACTAAAATGCCACTTTCAGATGAAAACAAAGAGCAAATTGATCTAATGATATCAACATATGAATAAATAAATTAGAAACAATATGTGGGAATGTGCAACCAAAGTAACAGAGAAATGGAAGCCAATGGTGGGGGTGCGGTATACACTCCGAGGTATGGTGACAGATTTACAAAAAAGGAACACAACAAAATACTGACGTTTCGGCCTGGGGCCTTTTTCAGAATACGGGGACAACAACAACAACAAACGGTGAGACACAAATACCTATAGCTACATGTCGGATGATAAAGTTAGGAAGAGATGGACAGAGAGATGAGAGATAGGATGGTGAGATGAAGAAGAGATGTGCCACATGTGGGAGAATATGCCTGCTTGTTTGCGTTCGCCCGATGACTAATGGAGTACACCTATTCATCATCCACCCTTAAAAGGACGTTAACTGGGCGTGTCTGCGTTGTGTTGGTTTACAGTATAACTGTGATATTTGCGCCTTTCGGCCCAACATATCCGACTTCAGCACGACATTTTTGAGTACCGGGTTGTCTTCAATCTTCGATCCTTGCTCTCTTGGCCAGACTAGACAGGTTAGTCTGTTACTAGAGGCACCACGGAGAGGTGGCGCAGGGTATGGATGGTTCTGGTTAACCGATCCTGGCACAAGCCATCAGCTGTGGGTCGCTGATAACTTCCAGCTCGGGTGCTGTGAGACGCGACTTCGCCTCCGTGGGAGGATATCGTGAGTGTTGAGATGATGAAGAGCTGAAAACTAAAGAGTGAAAAGTACATTATATATCAGTTGCCTGTTCCCTAACAGAAAATTGTTGATTCAGTGCAAAAATCGTGATCCAGTATAGGACATGGCTTGATACATTGATCACCTCAAACTGTCATCACTCTGTTATTCCTTTCCTAGTCTAGTGCACAGCCGTAATATACATTCCAGTATCAACAGCAACAGGTTGAAGAATAATAAACCAAAACTACAACATCAGACGGCCACATTGTAGAATCATCAAACAAATAGACGGCTGGCCCTGAAGCTAACTCCGAGTCGAAAATACTGGACGGTTAATATCTGCCGCCTATTGATACAATCAATAACTGTGGAAACGGATCAACGACCACCCGCTGGGCATGTTATTTAAGGCAGGCACCAAATGTCAGTGAAAATTACCGATGTAGGGTTTAAGGTATAGCTTTCTTTCTGTTGTTAATATTGTTTTTCCTTTTAGATTTGATTACGTTCTCGCCAAATTGAAGTTAAAAAATACAGAGCCCATTTATTGAATTGTTACTTATTACACAAAGGGAGGACACGCCATGTACTGTAACGTGATTTACACACCAAGACTATTTTATATATGTGTGTGTGTGTGTCTCGTCTAGTTATACTTCTTCATCGAAATTATTTTGTTTTGGATGCTTCATTATAAGTTAGCTATGTAGGATTAGTTTCATTTACTTACATATCTATGTGTGTGTTGTTGTTTTTTTTGTTCCCGATGAAGGCTTATTGAGCCGAAACGTCGTTCAAATTTGTGTCATCCATCAATTACGTACAACTTTAACTACAACACTACAATACTTTTTTCTATTTTTCTTTTCCATTCTTCCTCGTCCTCTTTAGCGTTCATCGAATTAGTGGATGTAGTTGAGGTATGTCGTTAGTATTATACGCCGAATATAGCATGAGCGTTCAATGCAACAGGTCAACGCTTAGGAGCCATGACCCAGGCAGACTCACCTCCCTTAGAGTGTCAAGAAGCTAAAGGACCGAAACACTTGCTCAACAGGGGTCTCCTTCTGATGGTCAGATTACCTCCTGCTACGAAGCTCTGTATAAAGAGTTCCATATTACAGCAGTGGGACAACAGGCAGGGGGATCCCTTATTTTGGTATCATTTTCTGTTCCTCCCTCTTTATCTATATTACTGCCCAGATATATATAAGATTGTACGTCTAGTAGAGGTATTTCTCCTAGTTTTATATGGTTATCGCCAACTGCATTAATTCTCATAATGTTGGTCTTATCTCTATTAATCTTTAGTCCTAGCTGTTGTGATCTCTCATCTAATATACTCATTTTATCCTGCATCTGTTGATGGCTGTGTGATAGGAGAGCTATGTCATCAGCAAAAAAAAAAAAAAAAAAAAAAAATTAAAAAAAAAAAAAAATGTGGTGTTAGTGACCATATATTTTACAGACCTTCGGCAAATGATTTTTGGGGTAATGTGGTCGGTATTACGCCCGTGCCGCTTTACTTTCCCAGAAAAAAATCCGGTACCCATTAAAGGCTGGGTGAACCCGGAAGCTGTCGGTTGGGATCGAACCCTACTTCCGTTTTACAGAAGAGTGCTGGGAATGCCATGGACAACTGGGAAGAGTAATGAAGGCGTTCTGAAAGAGGCCAAAGCGGAATAAGAGCTGGTCTCCAATGTTGGGAAGAAACAATCAGCATTTTTTGGCCGTGTAATGAGAAGAGAACAACTTGGAGTATATTGTGACAACTGGGGAAGTTGATGAACGAGGAGATAGAGGAAAGCAAAGAGAAAAGATGCCAGACGGCTTGAGAGAGTGGATTGACGAAGGGTCAACAACAGAAATGATAAATAGCTGCCGAGATCGAAAATTGTGGAGAGACATGATCACCTACGCCAGCAGGCCCGGTACTTGATGATGATGACAGCAGTACGCGGTGCCTGTGCCTTTCAGCCACACGCATCCGTCTTTTCGACCTTTAAAAGTTGAGAGTTCTTTGGCGTGTGTAGAGTGCACATAGGACCTTTTTTAACATTGTCCGATAGGGCTAGGCATTGGATCTCACTATTGAGACACATGGGGAAAATAAAATCACGAAGTAACCACGGGTCCGAATCGAAAATGTAAGTAAGGTAAGGTCAAGGTGAAGTACAAGACTTGAGTTTTCACCCATATGGTCACCTATCCATAAGTGTTCGGAGACTTCTGGATAGTGTCGCTTCAAGCATCAAAACTCACGATGCGAGGCGGCATTCCTCGCCTTCCCAGAGTACTACCCTGGTACCCATTTCTTGAAGCGGCTGTTGTGCGATCGTCGGTAGCCCAGTCGGGTGGTTTTCCCAACTAGGCTACCGAGGCCCCCATAGAAAATGTATTCTTATATGTATTCCAATATATTTTCAAAATTCTTGTATGGTGCAGAATCATGGACATTAGTCAAAATAACAGAATAGAAAATGTAAGCTTTTGAATTGTGGATTTATAGAACAATATGAAGAACTGAATGGGCAGAAAAGAAAACAAATTATAAAATTTTAAAACAACCAAAAATGAAAAGAGAACTACTAAACGCAATTCAAACAAGACAAATACGTTTTTTGGGATTAAAAGTAATAATGGAAGGGAAAATGCAAGGTAAAAGAGGCAGAGGCAGACCAAGACTAACGTGGACGAGTAACATCACAAGATGGACAAGTGAGCCTAAGACAACGTCCACTATCAAAGCAAGAGGCAGCGGAACAGCTCTTCATGGTAGCCAACTTCGATGCGGAGACGGCACTTAATGATGATGTTTCCTGTGGCGGGATTCTAACCCGATCCCTTCTTGTCAAGAGGCTAACGTTTTATCTCTGAACCGTCCATACCAATGTCTGGTTTTACGTAGTCTCCTGTGTGATGTTTGTGTAAGTAAAGTTCAGATATTATCTATTGTTTTAAAAACAATTATGTTTATTCATACATTGCCAATGTATGTCCACCAGTAAAACAGCACAAGGGTGGAGCTTAAAGAATACAGTTGCTTGTTTGCATTAACCCATTGACTAAAGGTGTACACCTCTTCGTCATCCACTATTAAAGGGACGTTAAGTGGGCGTGTCTGCGTTGTTTTGTGGTTTGTAGTATAACTATGTGTGCCTTTAGCCCAACAAATCCGACTTCAGCACGATATTTTTGAGTACCGGGTTGTCTTCCCTCTTCGATCTCGACTCGCCTGGCTAGGATAGACAGGTTCGTCTGTTACTGGAGGGACCACGAAGAGGCGGAGCAGGGTCTAGTTGGTTCTGGTTCACTAATCCTGGCGCAAGGCATCAGCTGTGGGTCGCTGACAACTTCCATCTCTGCTGTTGTGAGGCGCGTCTTCGTCTCCAAAGAATACGGTGAAATCGATCATAAACTCATGGGTGATGTTTTGTGTCAGAACAAGCGAACTAGAACTGATGAAGATCTTATCCACTTTCTGAAGACTTGGAGAAAGAAAGACTAATTAGTGTGGCCAAGGTATCGAAAAGGAAAAGTCCGCGAATAAGTTTGAGGTACAGGTTTGTTGGCAACACACGGGGAAATCCACAGAAGACCAAAAACAAGAAGAATAGACAGTCCAAAGTAATATCTAACCCGTACTTCTGGATGCAGCGTCTTCCCACGAGCGATCTGCATTTCAACACACTGTTATCTAAAAACCAACACATTGTTGCTGTCACTTGCAATTTCATCTAGCTAGCATTGTTAGATTGCTGCTCATTATTGTGTTGTTGCAATGTAGAGTAACAAGGAAAGAGCGTCTAGGGAATATGGTGTTAGTGACCATCATTTTTATAGACCTTCGGCTCATGATGTTTGGGGTAATGTGGTCGGTATTACGACCGTGCCGTTTTACTTTCCGAGAAAATATCAGCTATTCATTTAATTCTAGATGAACCATAAAGCCGCCGATCAGAATCGAACCCAATATCTAGTCCTTTGTAGTCCAGTTAAACTAATGACTGGTCTATCGCGGCTTCTGTTGTTGCAACGGAAGACTATATATTTATTTTTATGTTGTTTTTTCCTCCCTTTCTAGAAAGTATGATCTTGCGTAAATTTAACATCATTCCTACCTCATCTCTTACCCCTTCACATGACCAACTGACCCCAAAGCCAACATATACACATTAAGGGACGTTTCAAGACAATTAAGAGATATCACACTCCGCCCAAGTCTGAACGACCCCACTGTTAACACCAGTAATATTGATGCTTCTGTTGAAATGGCTCCCACCATACCCCACTGTTAACACCAGTAATATTGACGCCCTGTCTGTGACAGCTTCAACAATACCAAATTGCTTTATTGCTCTTCGTTTCCTGTGAACGAACTCACACCCTCGGGCTGATAATCACCTATCTGTACAATTATGTCGTTAGCTGGGCGGTTATCTTTTTTATCGTTGTTTTATTCAACAACAGAGACTATAATTGACTCCTTCGTGTCACCCATCTATTGACCTTTCTCTCGCGCAACTATTTCAGCCAACGACGTTATAATTGATCTTAATACATTTTGACTTCAGGGTGATGATAAACCTGGCATCGTTATTTTAAATGAAACAATTTGGGACAGTATTTCTTATGATTTACTTTGCTAGTTTGCATTGTTGTTGGTTCTTTCTGTAAATTTGCAAAGTAAATTCTTACAAGAGGAAGAGAAAAAAAATAAAGTAAAATGAAGAAGTAAAAAATTAAATTGTTAAGATTGTATTATTATGGAAAAATATAGTTTCATCATGAAATAGTTTACTGCCAGCAGGTATTATTTATATCTGCCATATCAGATATATGATATAAAACACTAGTATTTTCAATCCCGCCATTTATTTCAGTGCCAAAAGCAGTCGCCCAATCTCATTTAGAAGCTGTGGTTGCTCACTAAAGATGTTCTAGATTAAGGGAAACAAACAACAACAAAAAACAGCAGAAAAGATCAAATCAGACTAAAATAGACTTAACATCCAAGCGCTCGATTCATTCATTGGTTATGGGTGCTGTATCCACATCGACTGTTGATTACCATGGAGATCCATTTTACTCCGTCACTTTTTTGATGGTGCACGTTGCAACATGTCCGTTTATCCACCTTTTGATGTTATCAATCCACTTTAGTCTTGGTCTGCCTCTGCCTCGTCTACCTTGTGTGCGCTCTGTACAACACCCGAATCAACATCGACACATCAGAAGTCACAAATATCGTAAAAGAGAAACAGAACACCAACGTAATGATAGACGGCAGAAAACTAAAACAAGTGGTAGAATTAGAATATGGAGGAAGTCTAGTGATAAACGACAATTCACAAGCAGCTAAAATAGACTCAAGATGCAACAAAGCTGTGTCAAATCATTGAACAAATATCACCAGTGTTGTCAAACAAGGAAATAACACTAGAGGCAAAACGAGAACTCTACAATACACAGTTCATCCCAACGTTGTACTACCACAGCCAGACCTGGACTTTAGACGCAAAAACAATAAGAAACAATAACCGCTACCGAGATGAAACGTGTCAGACGAATGACAGGAAACAGCCTGAGAGATAAGATCAGAAATGAAGAACTGAGACAAAAAAGCTAGGACTAATTCAAGCCATTGAATACAAAAAGAAACGACAGATACAATTATTTGACCACGGGATAAGATAGAAAGACCAAAACACAAAATAACGAACCTTTAATAAACTTTGCGAGAACATAAACCTCAAGAGTCAAACACAAAAACAGATGGATTGATGGAATTTTAGAAACAATAAGAAACGTAACAGTAAGGGTGACCAACAGAAGAGCAAAAGATCGCAAATTGAATCTCCCCTCGACGCTAAAAAGACAAATGAGGAAGGAAAGAAGAAAAAGAAGCAATAGAAGATGAAAATGATTATGATAATGAATAAGTGAATGAAATCGTAAGAGTTGTGATAGATTTGAACTTCAGATATCAGGAATACAATCTGTCTTTGCAGCATTCACCTGATGTCACCTATAAGACTATATATTGCTCGTCGTCATCCGCCCATAGAATAGAATAGAATAGAATAGAATAGAATAGAATAGAATAGAATATATGGGTGATTTAACTTTTCAAATGTCGCAGTTTTTAAGCATTTCTCGAAAGATGTTTGGTACATTTGTTATTGAATCATAACATTCTTGTTATTCAAATTCTTCAAATTAATGAATGACCAACAAGATTTCTTTACAACATTAGAAAGTTTATTCATACCTTCTTGTACTTGTTCAGACTGCTGGACTGACCCAGGAGAGCCTAACTGCTACTGCTGACTACACCTACTGATTGACTCTACTCTACCAAACGTTGTGTGTTCTTCTGCTCAGATTATGATATTCTCCGTTGACCGTTGAGTCTCTCCCAGGCTTATATATCCCCGTATTTTCTATCCCATGGTTCCACCTTCAACCAATCCAATTCTGCCACTCTAACTTTCCCTTGTCTCCTAGTTACTACATATTACGTCATCTCTTTCACCCTTCTAGAAATGCAGACCGCACCATCTTGCACTTACGCACCTATGTTATCTTTCCCCGTTTGCACACCGTCTACTATATTCCGGTTCACTACTACTTTACTATTACATTCTAACTAATTAAAATTACCACAAAATATGTATATATATATATATATATATATATATATATATATATATATATATATATATATATATGTATGTATGTATGTGTATGTTAGTTGTCTGTATATAGTTAATTATTTCACATGTGAAACGTTTTAAACTAAGTTATAACACTTGTAAAGGTGTGCTAGAAATGTTACACAATCCAAAACGTTAACAATGTATTTACTACCAGGCAAATCACTTATATTTATTTCGTTCTTTTTTCTTTTCTCTCGACAGCCGAACTTCACTTCGAACAGAAGAGAACAAGACAAACATATACTCGCTATCAGACACTTGAGCTGGAGAAAGAATTTCACTTCAACCGCTACCTGACTCGCCGTCGTCGAATCGAGATCGCCCACATGCTGGGACTGACAGAGCGACAGATCAAGATCTGGTTTCAGAACAGAAGGATGAAATGGAAGAAAGAGAATAACCTTCAGAAGCTAACTGGTCCAGATAAGTCGCTCAAGGACGACTGTGGGAGTCCGCGAGAAAGATCCAAAATTAAAACCGAAGATTGTTCTTCGCTAGATTCATGACATTGTTCGTTATTTAGACGGTATTAAGTTAATTACGTGTAATTTCCGAAATATTTTGTAGACTGGTTGACTAGTTGCTACGAACGACACTAACATTCATTGTAATAAGTGCACTGTCAAGTTATTGCAGACCTAAAGATGTGTTGAAAGGTGTTTCATATAAGTTGATGCACTTACAAAGGTTTATAAATGCTAATAGATGCTGGACAAATATTCCTATAGCAAAGAATTATTTATTTATTTTATTTTTGCGTTCGCCAGCTTTCACCTCTGGCGTAATCCCTAGAGATTAGGAGCTGAATTTTGCGTGTTAATCCGTTTTTCTCTGGCAGTTGTCCTGGCAGACCTGGGGTCCTCGCAATTCCAAGCAGATAATTCCGCCTTCGGAAGTAGGAAAGAATTATAATACAATTTGCACAACATTTATGTGCTAAATAGGACAGTTAAGATATTTCGATGTACAATTAAACCGCAAAAATTATTTACAGACTGCAGAACACATACTTCAAGACTGTACTGAATATAGTAGTCTTAGGAAAATCCATTGTCCCGTAGATTACAACACTACAGGCACACCTATATGGGTCACTGCAAGAGTTAAAAAAGACAGTAACTTTTATACAAGAAACGACATTGCAGATATAGACAATATTTCATGCGACCGAAAATTAGACAGACATGCAGATAGATAGATAGATAGATAGATAGATAGATAGATAGATAGATAGATAGATAGATAGATAGATAGATAGATAGATAGATAGATAGATAGATAGATAGATAGATAGATAGATAGATAGATAGATAGATAGATAGATAGATAGATAGATAGATAGATAGATAGATAGATAGATAGATAGATAGATAGATAGATAGATAGATAGATAGATAGATAGATAGATAGATAGATAGATAGATAGATAGATAGATAGATAGATAGATAGATAGATAGATAGATAGATAGATAGATAGATAGATAGATAGATAGATAGATAGATAGATAGATAGATAGATAGATAGATAGATAGATAGATAGATAGATAGATAGATAGAAAACGTTTAAAGTATTTTATTTGATATCTCAGGCAGGGGACACAGCTCAAAAATTGGCACCGTGCTCAATGAGATAAGAAAGATTAACAACACTCAGGATTATCACTGGCCTCATCACCTCTAAACGCTGTGGCCACTGTGAAAAATAATATCCCACTTTGCTATGATATTACAATATGTTGCAAGACACTTATACATACTCATATGAGAAATGATAAGATAATTCATTGTGAAATGACTGGTACAAGATATCTCAATGTGAAATAAGAGGTACAAGATACTTCAATGTAAATGAGAGGTACAAGATACTTCAATGTGAAATGACAGGTACAAGATATTTCAATGTGAAATAAGAGGTACAAGATAATTCAATGTGAAATGAGAGGTACAAGATAATTCAATGTGAAATGGGAGGTACAAGATACTTCAATGTGAAATGGGAGGTACAAGATACTTCAATGTGAAATGAGAGGTACAAGATATTTCAATGTAAAAAATGACGGGTATAAGATATTTCAATGTGAACTTACAGGTACAAGGTATTTCAGTGCGAAATGGCAGGTACAAGATACTTTAGTGTGAAATTACAGGTACAAGATATTTAACTGTGAAATAAAATTCAGAAGATATTTAAATGTGAAATGAGATGTTCACATTTTGTCAATGTGAAATGACAGGTACAAGATATTTCAGTGTGAAATGACAGGTACAAGATATTTCAGTGTGAAATGACAGGTACAAGATATTTCAGTGTGAAATGACAGGTATAAGATATTTCAGTGTGAAATGACAGGTACAAGATATTTCAGTGTGAAATGACAGGTACAAGATATTTCAGTGTGAAATGACAGGTACAAGATATTTCAGTGTGAAATGACAGGTACAAGATATTGCAGTGTGAAATGACAGATACACGATATTTAAATGTGAAATGACAAATATGTGTTATGGAAATGATATATTGATACAGATCATAGAGTTAAATGTAAAAAAAGACACTGCCCTCGCTGTGTAAATGTTGAAAGGCACTGAAAATGATGAAGTTCACAGTCAGAGATAAGGTAAACTAAAGCGAAATCAAAAGATACAAAAAGAAACATTGGCAGAATTGATAAATACAGAAAATGGCACTGAGTAGATATTTCAGTGGGAAGCATAGAAAGGGTGAATTTTACATTTATTTATGGATAGCAACTGCGATCTGTTTGCTTTCTTGTGTTCGACCGATGACTAAAGGAATACACTTTTTCATCATCCGCCCTTATGTGGACGATAAGTGGGCGTGTCTGCGTTGTGTTGTGGTTTGCAGTAAAACTGTGTTAAATCCACCTTTCGGCCCAACACATCCGACTTCAGTATGTTATTTTTGGGTACATGGTTGTCTTCCATCTTTGATCCCTGCTCGCTTGGCCAGACTAGACAGGTTAGTCTGTTACTGGAGACACCACGGAGAGGTGGAGTAGGTTCTGGATTGTTCTGGTTTACCGATCCTGGCGCAAGCCATCAGCTGGGGGTCGCTGACAACTTCTAGTTCTGCTGGGAGGCCACTTTGCCAACCAACAAAAACAAAGTTGTATGTTAAAAACTACGATATAATAATATAACCTGGAATATTTAGCCTGAGGTTGAACGGACCGTGCCTCGTCAAAAGGGAAAAAGGAGGCAAAACCTGCAAAACAACAACAAAAGAAGCGAAAGACCTGTCGTTTCAGAATAGAAAAGAAATCAATAAAATAATTAATTGTAAAAAGACACCTACATCTAAACATTAATAGTATTAATAATTAGGGTAACATCAAAAGATGGACAAGTCAATCTATGACAGCCTGCACCATCAAAGCAAGAAACAGAGTAGAATGGCGATCCATGGTAGCCAACCTTCGTTGCGGAGAAGGCACACGATGATGATGATGATGATGATGATGATGATGATGATGATGATGATGATGATGATGATGATGATGATGATGATGAAAAAGACACTTGTTAAGTGTTTTCCTGAAGGTCGACAGGAGGTATTTTTTTTCACTTTGGTACTATATAACTGGTATAGCAGTTATTGTAGTTATCGCTAGATGTTTAGGTTATGTTATTGTTGATTGATCGTTTGTTATAATTGTATTGTTACTGTTTTGTTATTATATCTACGTTCTAATACATCGCCTCTGACAGAAATGTACCAGTATTAATATTCCCCTAGTGAAACAGAGCGATATGTCAGAATAATCACCTTATAGATGTTTCTGTTTCACTGGGAGTTACAGTGTATTATCTTCATCATTCACATGCAACATCATCATCATGTGTCATGATTTATTGAATTTTTCGGCCAGTTTTGTCAAACTCAGCATCTTAGTGTATTCAAATACTGTCTTTATTTTCTCTTAAATCTGAGCTTTCTACCTTTGCCATTTATCTTTTGTCTTTGATCTTTCTTGATGCTTTTTCCCTATTAGTTATTTAAAAAGAATACTGCATATAGATTGTCCCCCGTTTTATTTCTTTATTTCACATATTATTATCATCACCATCATCATCTTCATTATCATCATCATTATTACATTGCTATATTGTTATATTTTATTATATTATATGATATTATTACTATCATCATCATCATTGTTATTTGTTATATTATTATTAAAATTATTATTATTATTATTATTATTATTATTTTAGTGTTATTATTTTGTGTATTATTATTATTGGGGTAGAGATGGGCGAGGCTTGTTCATTTCGGCTAGATCTAGTAACCAGAACTTCGTATGTCCATAGTTTGAATCTCAAGTGAGACAGTCATATTGAATCCAGTAACTATTGTATTGGGTAAGGGAGAAAAAGCACTAAGTATTACAGAAAGCGAACCATAAAGCGTCACATATGCACTGTTGACTGCAATCTCTTAACTCTTTCGGTACGGAACGTTTTTATCAATTTGGCGGTAGAGATTTCAGAGACAACATATTTCATGTTTTTAAATATTAATCTATATGTTTATATTTATCTAACACTTAACATATTATATATGAATCTGTAGATAATTAAACAGAGGGATTAGATTTCACCAATACCAAGATGATACAGGACATGTAAAGAGAATATGGTTTACCACAGCAAAGACGTAACAGAGACACTATGCTCTCGTTTGGGGGGGGGGGGGGCAAATGTGATGCACAAGAATGGTTTAACTTTTATTTTATTTTCTGTAATAGATAAATCACAGCAAGATTACTTCATAATTTTGTCATGATTTATTTATTTCACATTTTTTTTTACATAGTGAAGCTTCTGATTTGAAGTCTGCAATTTGCAATTTTTCTTTTGTTTTAAATACTTCTGGTGCTATTTTTTGTGGAAAGATTTAGTTTTTTTTTAAATGTATAGTTTGATGACAGTTTACACTAATCAAATTGAGAGTGGCGCACTGGGCGGCTAAACGTACATGATCGAAATCGGCATGGCGCATGGTACGTCGAAACGTACCGAAAGAGTTAATATCAGAGACGGAGAATGAACTGCAAGAAATGATAGACAATATTACTAAATCATCACCTACATGCAGCATAAAAATAAACGGGACAAATCTGTAAGAAGTGCAGTACGCCTAATCATTGGGCACAATAATAACATAAGATGGAAGATGTACAACAGAAATAAAAAAAAAATTAAAAAAACATCAGAATAGCTCAGGCCAAAATAACATTTCAGAAAATGAAAAACCTCTTGAGCAACAAGTAATACAAGTTAGAAAGAGAGTTCGGCATTGCTGTATAGAGCCGATTCTGACATATGCAAGCGAATCATGAACGGTAGAAGAACAAATGAAAGCAAGATTAGAGGCCACAGAGATGGGATTTCTTAGATGAATGTTGGAAGTTCCCCTGACAGCTAAAAAGACCAACGAAGACATTCTGAAAGAGGGCAACACAATAAGGGAACTCCAAAAAATACAGCAGAAAGCAATAATCGATATTTTTCAGGCACGTCATGAGAAGAGGAAAGTTGAAATACTTGGTTGACACTGACAAAATACAGGGAAAAAGAGTTAGCGGGCGACAAGGAGAGAAAATACTGGATAGCTTGGTGTCGTGGTATGGAAAACAGTCAACAACATAACTGATACGATGCACTGTGGATAGAAGATTGTGGAAGGACATGATCGTCCATGCCAACCAGTATGGCACATGATGATGATGATGATATATGCATAAAGAAAGTAGCACATAACATAAGCTGGAATTTGGAGAAAACAATGAAACAGAAAAAAAAGAAATTTATTTACTGGTCTCATGATGAGATTGACTAAATCCATCATCATTACTAAATGCCTTGGCACGGAAAATAGCTAACAACAAAAATGATAGATAGTGGACAGAAAATTGTGGAAGGACATCACCGTCTGCTCCATGCAAAACGGCACATGATGCTGGCTGCAATCTTATCCTTTTTTTTTTTCATTTCTCGCAAGCACTGTCTGTGTCTGCAATCGATAGGCGGTTGGCTTACCACGGCAACAGCCGGGGTTCGTAATCCTGGCGAGGACACCTGGGTTTTACTAATTCCCTAAAAATTAGTAGGAGCCGCGATAGCTCAGTGGTTAGTGAACTGGACTACTACGGACAAGGGGTAGGGTTCGATCCCAACCGACGGCTCCGGGTTCACCCAGCCTTAAATGGGTACCGGATTTTTTCTGGGAAAGTAAAAGCAGCACGGGCGTAATACCGACCACATTACCCCAAAAATCATGTGCTGAAGGTCTGTAAAATATAGGGTCACTAACACCATATTTCCCTATACGCCACTTGGCGTGACGGGGGGTACTTTACTTTACTTTTATTACTGTCTGTGTCTCTGTCTCCCTCAAGCTGTCAAACTTTCTCCCGCACACAAATTAAAGTATACTTTCAAAGACAAACATTGGTTTCTCAAAATGTTAATTATTTTTATTAATTTCACTTTTCGCCCGTGCGCTGCCGGGGCCCAAAATGGGAGTAAAGAATGGTAGCGCTGTACCCTACCAGGCATGTTTGTAAGAGGCGAGAAAGGAGGGCTGGACATGGGAATGGCTATCCCATACTGTAAAAAAATATAAGCCGAAAAAACTTCACAAACATGGACAAGTCAAAGAAAAGAATAAGAGTAAATTCGCCATCCAGGAAAGATGAAGATGATGGGGAAGACATGGAATGATCTTAAAAGAATGGCAAGAAACAGAACGACTTGGAAAGTATTTGTTGAAGACCTATGTTCCACAGGGAGCTGAAAGGTAGAAGAAGAAGAATTTCACTTTTAGTTTGAGCAGCACGTTTTTTACTTCCTTTCAGCATCCTCATCCTCTTTGGTAATTAGCTTTCTAGTTATTTTACTTTGTCATTTCTTTAATTGTTTTTTCTTCATTTCTTACATTATGCTCCCCGGTGGAGACTGGGAGGTCTATAGGAATGGCATCGGGCTCTGGACAAGAAGGTCCCCGGTTCGGTTCCCACCAATAGGTGAGGGACATTTTTTTAAATAATCGAATCCGTGCTTTGTCCTTCGCCCGGTCTATGGGTAGTGCGATCCCGATGACTAGCTCTCTAGAGAACCGCGAAAAAACATGATGCCCCGTGTGCATTCTGCGCACGTTAAAGGAACATTTCTCAGCTGGAAATCGAAAAAAGAAGGCCAAAAATGGCCGTTGTCCGAGCAAAATTAATAGAAAAAAATTTAACGAAAATGTTAAAACTTTCAACGATAGAAATATGAGTGTACCTGTGAAGTCGAAGAACATCTACCGGTATGCGCGCGCATCTGAGCACGCAGCTTCCGGTGTGAACAAATAGGAACAAGTGATATCAACGCAAAAATTCAGTCCCTTGGAACTTGTAAGTAAAGTACCACCGTCACGCCAAGCGGCGTATAGGGAATATGGTGTTATTGACCATAAATTTTACAGACCTTCGGCACATGATTTTTGGGTAATGTGGTCGGTATTACACCCGTGCTTTCCCAGAAAAGGGGGCCTCGTTAGCCGAGTTGGGCAAACCACCCGACTGGACTACCGACGTTCGGACAACCCGTGTTCGATTCCCGATGGGAGCAGTGAATTGTACTCGTGGTTGGAAAAAAAAATACCCCCACGGTCGACCCAACCGTTGGCAGAAATGGGTACCAGGGTATTACCCTGGGAAGGTGAGGAATGTTACTTCGCATCTGAGTTTCGATGCTTGAGGCGACACTATACAGAAATCTCCGAACATTTTCTGGATAGGCGGCCGAGCACATATGGGTGTAAACTCGCGTGCTAAGACGCCGGTTCAAGTCTCGTACTTTACCTTTACTTTAGGAAAACGAAATAAGTCGATGGCTTACGTCTGTTTGGATTATTTTGTTCCCATATAAAAATGTGTTCCCCCTTTTCTTGCTATGATTATCATATCTTCCGTTTCGTGTATGCTAATTTTCTTGCTGTAACTACGTCATGAAACACATACTAACATGAAAACAAATAACACCAGGGCTGAAATTAAGAACAGCAAAATGTTATGTCTTCTCAACATTTCTGTATGGTGCATAGACATGGACATGAAAATGAAAGACAAGAAAACAGAACCGAAAATTGAAGCCTTTGAAATAAGGATATATATAGAAGAATAGATAGAATTGGATGAAAAGAAAACAAAACAAACGATAAAGTCTTAAAACAACTAAAAATTACATGAGAATTACAAAATACAATCCAAACAAGACAACTGAGATTTTTGGAGCATGTTAAAAAACAAAACAGCCTAATAAAAGTAATCTTGGAAGGGAAAAGTCAAGGTAAAAGAGGCAGAAGCAGACAAAGACTAACGTGGACAATAGCGAAATGGCGCCCAATAGTAGCCAATCTTGGATGCGGAGACGGCACTCAATGATGATGATGAAGTACGCCTCGTTCAAATTATTTAAATACCACTGTTTGTTTCCTTCTCCTGTTTGCTCATGTGTAAAAAACAATTCTGTGAGGGTGTTGTTTACCAATGTAGGTTGTTTCCTTTTCCTGTTTGCTCATGTGTAAAAAACAATTCTGTGAGGGTGTTGTTTACCAATGTAGGTTGTTTCCTGTTACCTTAGTGTGTGTGTGTGATCTATGTTTGCTTTGAATAGCAACTTTGACAGTGCACACCCTTGTTGTCTTCCAGATCTGATAATTCAAGATTCTAATTATCTAACGTCCATTCTTGCTTTACGTTAGTGTTTTTCTGTTCTATTCTTTGAATCAGTTTCATTGCAGTCATGACATTCCCATATCCGCTCCACCGCCTATCCCAGCATTTCTCGGAGCGTATGCACGTCGATTGTTTCTGTAAAGGCGTAAATATTAAATATCTGATATTTCCACAAAGCACTCCTGATCGACCAGACCCCCTTTGCCACCCTTAGACTCACCAGTCTTTTAATATACACATCCTTGTCCCGCCAATCTCATCTTTTCTTACAGAATTAAGAACGAATTCAATTCTATCAATTATGTCTTCTTTATCTATCAATGGTGTCTTCTTTATCTATCAATGGTGTCTTCTTTATCCAGAATCGAGCTACTCTCATTGTCATAGCTGCCAGTGAGCTTATCGGCTAATAGATGTTTCGGTAGAGGCTTAGGATGATAAAGTAAGTGATCCCTCAGCGATTTTATTTAAAACATGGTGTTAGCTTCCATGTTTGTCAATGTTGTTAAGTAACCATCGAAGGGACTACAAAGGACAAGGGGTAGGTTCTATCCCAACCGACGGCTTCCGGGTTCACCCAGCCTTAAATGGGTACCGGATTTTTTTTCTTGGAAAGTAAAGCAGCACGGGCGTGCAAAATTTATGGTCACTAACACCATATTCCCTATACGCCACTTGGCGTGACGGGGGCTCTTTACTTTACTTTATATACTTATGATTGCAATGGAATCAAATTCAAATAAATAATATCTCGCAGACAATGTTTGTATATCTAGCTCTCTCAGGCTGCTTCTCTCTCTCTCTCTCTCTCTCTCTCTACTGCTCATGCAAAAAAGAATACGCATATTTTCAAAGAAAACCATTGGTTTTTAAAAATGTTAATTATTTTCGTTAAACTACCGTTAAGTTTGAACCATGATTATTTAGTTCTTGTAAGTGTCGTCATTTACCTACGATATGTTTGTAACGTCATGGACAATTTAAGACCAAATGCAAAACATCAAGGTAGCCTGACCAGGGAGTTTAAGATATTTGATGACGTCTGAGGTCATGCGTTTTAAAAAGGAACATAACACCATCCTGTCTTCCAAATCTGACGCGTGATGAAGTTATTTCGTTCTTGTCTCTTCTCTCGCTCGTTCTCTATCTCCATCTCTCTCTTACTATCTCTTACTATCTCTTGCTATCTCTTACTATCTCTCTCTTGATATTTTTATTTTGAAATAATGAAACTTTCTAGGCATCTTATATTTTGTGAATGATGAAAGTAGTAACAATGACCGGGTATTAAGATGTAATATTGGCTGGGGAGTAGAAGAAAAGAATGAATAGAGAAAGAGATAGAGGTAGAGAGAATGGGTCTAGATTTCTTTGCCATCTTTTTACATTGACACTGATTATCACAAACTTTCATGAATTTTGTGAAAGAAGTATATGTTTGTATGTTAGTGTGTGTATGCATATCAGCAAAAGTAAAGGTAAAATTGTTTTGGACAGAAGCACTGTTCCTTAAGAAGGTCTATGGCCGAAACGTTCTATTTTGTATTGTTTCCATTTTAGTTTAGCTGCCTTAAACAATTCTACCTTTACTTTTTTAAGTTTTCCCAGCTTAACTCGCGACTCCTGGAGATATTGATATATTTGTATCTAGCTCTGTGAGATGAAAATGAAAAAATGAAGTGTTGTGAGAAAGAGTAAGAGCGGAACCAGATATTCAAAATTATAAAGCGAGAACAGATAAAGTATATCCGACATAAAGAACAAAGTCGAATAAGAGTTACCAACAAACGATACGAGAACACCAAACCAAGAAGCCGTCCAAGAAAAAGGTGAATAAACAGAATACCAGAAACACTCGGAGTTGTACAAACAGAAGAGACCAATAGAAGAACAAGAAACCACAAACCATATGATCCGTCGACGCCGAAATGCAAATGAGGAAGGAAGGAAAGAAAGGGAAAAGATTTCGCCAACTCAAATTTGATAACATCTCCATACAGCTTCTCCGAATACGGTACCGGTGATGGTCACAAGGTATTAGAGTTGGTATATATATATCATCATCATCAAGTACCGGGCCTACTGGCGTAGGTGATCATGTCTCTCCACAACTTTCGATCTCGGCAGCTATTTATCATTTCTGTTGTTGATCTTCTGCCAAGCCATTCTCTTAAGCTGTCTGTTATTTTTTCTCTTTGCTTCCCTCTATCTCTTCGTCCCTCAATTTTTTCCAGTTGTTATAATATATTCCAGTTGTTCTCTTCTCATTACATGGCCAAAAAATGATGATCGTTTCTTCAGAATATCTTCATTACTCTTCTTAGCTGTCCATGGTACTCTCAACATTGAATTGTCGTCATCAACGATGGCCTAACATCATCAAGTGCAACGACGATCATCATTTTCAAGAGTACGTGACTTACCGGTATATGGGGAAAGTCGGCGGGAACAGTTGGAGGCTGTGCATGAAAGGTGTTCCTTGTTGCAGTTTCCTCATATTACAAGTCGCATGTCTGTGTTAGTCACATCTAGCGACTCGGGCAGATGGTGCTCGTAAACCTGGGAAGGCCGACCATCTAAGTGCAGAATCCCCCTACAGAGAAGATCATCTGCTGCCTTGCAGGAAGATTGGGGACAATCAAAGGCTAAGGAAAGCAAACCTCAACAAAATGCTGGCTGAAATCGGATGCACTGGGCCAGTGGCGCAGAACACAGTGCAACGTTTTAACAGGTATTCAAGCGGAGTGGATCTAACAGGCTTAAATAGACAGCTGTCTTCGTGTGAGAGTCTGGAGTCCTACTCTGATTGAGTCCTGATCGTAGAGAGAGAGAGAGAGAGAGAGAGAGAGAGAGAGAGAGACCAAATCTAATATATTGCAACGAGCCAATTCCCCGTACAACTTGGCAACATTTCGGAGTCAGGGACAGAGATGACCGTGCCATGTAAGAAGAATGGCAAGCAAACATATTACCAAAACAATGATTATATGGTGAACTTAGGGACGGAGAGAGACCAAGGGGCAGACCGGTGATGAGATTTAAGGATGTTTGTAGGGCTTCCTTGAGGAATTCTCTATCAGTGGAAGAAACTGGAAACGGCTGGCATCAGATCGTAGCACATGGAGAACAAAATTAATAAAACGACATAGCAACATTCTAGGAAACGACATAGCAACATTCTAGGAAACGTTGGTGTCAAAGTCAGAAGACGCAGGAGAATGGAGAAGAGGTCATACACCACAAATACATCTTGTTTACTTTGCGGTCGTATCTTTATATCCAATATCTGCAGTTTCGGCAACGAGAGAAGTTGTTCAGTAAAAAAACATTCAGCATATTAAGGCACTAACAGTTTATCAAATTACAGACTAATCATGTTTGCTTGCTACCAATCATCTATCAAGACGCCAAAGGCCATATATATATATGTGTGTGTATATATATATATATATATATATATATATGTACACACACACACACACACACACACACACACATACATACATATATTTTGTAACACTGTGTCCACTCGCAATAAAGTTAGCAACACGAATTTATTTATTTTTTTTTTAAAAACATTTGAATGACATGTGACGGTTAGACCACGCCTATATTTTCATGTCTAATTCACGTACAAGGAAAAGGCGTTGCCTATCCCTGCTCTGTTGCATGTGACGAGACTCTGCAACAAATGCTTTGTGATGTTAAGTAAATCCATTTCTTTGCTACACGTGTAAATTATAATGTCATTTTACAGATGTTCTTTTCGAGGGGCTTCTGTTTATTTATTTATTTTTTTCCATTTTCCGCAGATTTACAACTCATATTTGAACATGTGTGTGTTATGATTTTAATAAATGTTTGGTTTTGGTGTTCATTTTTATGTATTTCGCTAATTAACAATATGAGAATTAAATATATTATACTAGATCATTGAATTGGCTTCTGTCGTGTATTTTGATTTGTAAGTTATTCTATGTTCTATTGGGTTTTTTTTACTTTTGAATAGTTTCCCCTTAAGGCCCTTATCACCATTGGCAGATACTCAGAGGATGCAAAAGAGGCAACGGTTCTCAAATATGTTATCACGATAAACACAATCATATTACAGCTAAATGAGGAAAAATTATATATACAGCCAACCACCGCCAAATAGCCCTGATTTAGCTCAAGTATAATATATAGTCAATAATCTAAAGAATAGGAATGGCAAAAAGTAGTTTTAATGTCATGAGGAACATACTAACATCAAAACAAATAACACCAGGGCTAAAACTAAGAATAGCAAAATGTTACATCTCAATATTCCTATATGGTGCAGGAACATGGACATTAGACAAGAAAACAGAACAGAGAATTGAAGCCTTTGAAATGTGGATATATAGAAAAATAGGTAGAATTGGAAGGAAGGAAAAGAAAACAAACGATGAAGTCTTAAAACAACTAAAAATGAAAAGAAAACTACTAAGCACAATTCAAGCAAGACAAATGCGATTTTTGGGCCATGTTAAAAGACACAACAGCCTACTAAAAGTAATCCTGGAGGGGAAAATACAAGGTAAAAGAGGCAGACCAGCCCTAACATGGACGAGTAACACCAAAAGATGGACAAATCAGCCAATGACAATCTGCACCATCAAAGCAAAATACAGAGCAGAATGGCGCTCCATGGTAGCCAACCTTCGTTGCGGAGACGCAACGATGATGATGATGATGATGAGCTCAGGTAATTCGAGCCGTTACTAATAAATGGGCTTGAGTGTCTATGGAGATCAAATCTAATACAACCTTGTAGGGTAGAAGAGAACTAGGTAGGCCATTTCAGCAGTCATCTCCATGGTTGCCATGACAACACTTGTTCAACTAATAAGATGCTTTTCTCCTCTGGTTGTCGTAATCATGTAGAAGTATAGTCTGCCAGGAGATAAGTTTCACTATCAGCTCTTTAATTCACTATAGTTGGGAGATTACATAAAAAAATGGGAAAACAAACTGTACGAGATGTTAATTAACAGTAACAGCAGGGTTTTTCTTTTCCCATAACTTACATTGCAAGTAGCTAAGATATGCTGATGTAATTGTGATAATGTTGGTCACTAAGTGAAGAAACTATTTACGTATGGTAAACTGTATTTATCTTTGTATGGCAAATTATCAGGTTAAAAGGCAACCTGTTCGGTCTCAAGGCCTGGCCTCCTCAAGTTTCGAACTCACCGTCCGCTGCTGTTGATCACTACACTCGGACACTGTCTTCTATCATCCCGATACCTTTCCCATGTGTTTAAGTTCTTCCACAAATGTTATGCACAGGACGTCTAGTAACAAACAACAATTAACAAGCTGCTAAAATAGAGTCTTTAACTTTAAAGCAGAAACTGATGTCATCAGAGATTCTGCAACACTGGCTACTCAACACAAAAATAACAAGCACAATAAATTGGTAATTCTGACTGATGCACTGTCAGTACTATCAACATTAAAAAGCCCCAATAACAATGAACTAGATGGCTTGAGAACAACCCTGGACAAACTATGCAATAACTTCCAGAGATTAGTCATTCAGTGGTTACCATCACTGTAATATACACGGGAACGAACGCACAGACAAATTAGCTAAAGAGGGAGGGAGATTACCACAAGAGAACCATCCGCTCAGTTATGATGAAGCCAAATCCATCCTCAAAGGTCAGTTCCATGAAAAATAGAAACGAGAACACCCAAAGCATAACGAGAGGGACGGATACCATCAACTATCAAGGAGGGATCAAGTCATCATACTTCGCCTACGTACTGGCCACAATAGAATGAGAAATCACATGTTCACCAAATTCAAAATAGGTACAATCAGCCTATGCCACTGTACACTGGACAATATGACTACAAAACATGTTCTACAGGATTGCCCCCAGTACACAGACCTGAGAAGAGCAATGTGGTCCACGCCCACCTCCCTGGAAGAAAAACTATATTGGGCAATCGATTCACTTAAACAGACAGCTGACTTCATGAGAGAGTCTGGAATCCTACTCTGATTGAGTCTTGATCGCGGAGAGAGAGAGAGAGAGAGAGAGAGAGAGAGAGAGAGAGAGAGAGAGAGAGAGAGAGAGAGAAATAGAGCCAGAATTGAACAAAGCATGTCAAAGCATCGGACGAATGTCACCACTGCTGCCCATCAAAGAAATAATACTAGACTTTCTTCGCACGCAATAGCTTCATTCAGACTTTCTAATTGCAATCCCAGACCTGGACTCTACAAGAGCATGCAAGATTCCGCATGTCATAGTTGCCTGTGGATTTTGCGGCGCTCCTAGGGGTTTGTTTCCTTCTCCTGTTGCTGTTTGCTCATGTGCGAAAAACAATTCTGTGAGGGTGTTGTTTACCAATGTAGGTTGTTTCCTGTTACCTTAGTGTGTGTGTGTGATCTATGTTTGCTTTGAATAGCAACTTTGACAGTGCACACCCTTGTTGTCTTCCAGATCTGATAATTCAAGATTCTAATTATCTAACGTCCATTCTTGCTTTACGTTAGTGTTTTTCTGTTCTATTCTTTGAATCAGTTTCATTACAGTCGTGACATCCCCATATCCGCTCCACCGCCTATCCCAGCATTTCTGGAAGCGTATGCACGCCGATTGTATGGATTTTTCAGCGCCCATAGGGAATGCTATTTTTTTTTTCTTTTACCTTCACTGTATGTTCTCCTTTACTATGAGTCTTGTCTCCTTCTTGCTTGAGATTGAGCTTTAGAGATTGTTTCCAAAGATTGCGATGTGGAGCCATCCTTTCCCAGGCTGCAGAGTTAATGTTCAGTGTCTTCAAATCACGTTTACACGCGTCTATAAATCGGATTTTAGGCACCCCCTAGTCCTTTTGCCATTTGCTAGTTGTCCATAAAGTAAATCTTTTTGAATGCGGTAGTGTGCATTTTTTTATATGATGTAAGTGGTCAAGAAACCTACCTTGTTTTCAGCAGCGATGTTCGGGAGGCCTCCGCGTTTGTCACTTTCTCCAACAAGAGCAACGAGTAAGATTTAAAAAAAAAAGTAAAGTAAAGGGCCCCCGTTACGTCAAGTGGCGTATAGGGAATATGGTGTTTGTGACCATAAATTTTACAGACCTTCAGCTCATGATGTTTGGGGTAATGTGGTCGGTATTACGCCCGTGCCGCTTTACTTTCCCAGAAAAAATCCGGTACCAATTTAAGGCCGGGTAAATTGGAAGCCGTCGTTTGTGATCGAACCCTACCTCTCGTCATTTGTAGTCCAGTTCACTAACCACTGAGCTATCGCGGCTCCCTTGGTTGAAGCTATGGCATAATGTTAAATAATAATATTTTAAGCACATAAAGAAGAGGCGGTGCAACAAGTAAACGAGAAAGAAGAAAGGGAAGAAGTCAAAGTATATAAACAAAGAAGAATAGAAGTGCTAGAATAAAGAAAGAGTTATACATTTTTAAAAATATTTATAATAAGAAAATGCCAGTAAAAGAGAAGCGAGAGAGATGTGTCAATTAAAATAAAAAAGACTTGAATGAGGGCCGAAGAAATGTAGAAAAAAAAAACAAAACTAAACAAAACTATTTAGTTTACTCTAAGTAATGCCAGATTTTCTAAACATTTTTCATTCTTTAATTTTTAATACATTTTTTTCCGCTTGTGGCCAAAAAATATGATGCCGGATAGTTCAAGATATATTTAGCCCTGAGGTGTGAAGAGGCCATGAGACAGGAGATCGTCACAGACGGCCTTAATCCTGGCTACAACAAGCAACATTCACTCGAAAATTAACACTGTTTACGCACGACATTTCGCGATTTGCAAACACAACACTGCTACCCGCTACTGTAAATTTGGCTTGCAGTTAAGTAAAATCAAGGAAGATAGCCCCCGTCACGCCAAGTAGCGTATAGGGAATATGGTGTTAGTGACCATAAATTTTACAGACCTTCAGCACATGATTTTTGGTGGTAATGTGGTCGGTATTACGCCTGTGCCGCTTTACTTTTTCAGACAAAAAATCCGGTACCCATTTAAGGCTGGGTGAACCCGGAAGCCGTCGTTTGGGATCGAACCCTACCTCTTGTCCATTGTAGCCCAAGTGAGCTATCGCGTCTCCTATCGAGAAATTAGAGAACATAGATGTTTACATATCGTTCTTTCTTTCTTTCTTTTCTTTTCTTTCTTTATTTCTTTCTTTCCTTTCTTTCTTTCTTTTTTCTTTCTTCCTTTCTTTGTTCTTTCTTTCTTTCTTTCTTCCTTTCTTTTTTCTTTCTTTCTTTCTTTTTTTTTCTTTCTTCTTTCGTTTCTCTATTTTTTTCTTGTCGTCATATCTTGTACGGGTGTAGATGTCTTTAGAGACGGTTTCAAACGCATTGTGTAGAAGGGCAGCAAAAAATATGACGAATAGGGTAGGGGCAAGGACGCATCCTTGTTTGACTCTACAGTTCATCTCAAAGGGTGTGGAAGATCTACCGTCGAACTGGATGGAGACAGACATAGTGTTGACACCTTGAGTAATGTAGGAGGGCTGCCAACATTTTCCAGCACCCTGTATAGGCCTGCTCTGTTCACGGTGTCAAAAGCCTTTGTGAGATCAACGAAGGATATAAAACTGAAAACTGCAGCTGAATTATTTGTGTTCTTCACATAAACCCTGTCAGTAGTTACAGCATTGAGATTCATGGAAGCGAATAGCAGATTAGTATAAGAGAAACACTCTCCGAGCTCTGCCAGAGAAGCAGAATGTGATTCAGTGGATTCCATCTCGCCACAATATTCCTGGAAACTATGAAGCAGACAAGTTGACAAAGGAAGTTCGTAAATTATACCAGTCAGATCTGTATCTGAAAAGTGTTCCTTGTTGCAGTTTCCTCATATTCTAAGTCCGGCTTGTTGCAGGAGCTACTGAGTTAAGTCCTCTGTGCATACCGTGAGCTGCGTGTTTCATTCGTTTTGATCATGTTTCGATATTCCAATTGTTTTTCAATGAACGATTATATCGTATGACAAGGAACAGATGGCTGTGTTCATTTTCTGTGTGGTTTCGCCTTATGTCCTTTGGCGTGTGCTGAGACTACTATGATGGGGACTACAGTTACCTTTCTTTGTTTGGGAGATGAGTTAGTAATTCGGATGATTCCACTGGCACGGGCGGTTGAGCAATTATGGATTTTAATTCGTTTGCTGTGATACCGTGGCCTTCCATAACCATAACCAGTCAGATACAAGTACAACTTATGAGGAATCAAACAGCTTAATTAGGGAGCAATGATATGAGCACAATGGAATACGGAACACCAGACATATAGAAAAATGTATGTCTACTTTAGCTCAACCTAAAAGAACAAGTACAATAATTAGACTCCGAATAAGCCACAACGGATTCAAGATTATCGTTACAACATTCTAAAGATAGAAACCTCTCATGAATGTGAGTGTCTTCTTCTTCTTCTACCTTTTTAGCTCCCAGTGGAGCATAGGTCTTCAACAAACACTTTCCATGTCGTTCTGTTTTTTGCCATTCTTTTACGATCATTCCATGTCTTCCCCATCATCTTCATCTCTGCTTCCATCTGTCTTCTCCAAGAATTCCTTGGTCTTCCTCTTTGTCTTTTCCCCTGGGGTTTCCAAAAAAGGGCCTGTTGTGTCATACTCTCAGTTGGCTTCCGCAGTGTGTGTCCTATCCAGCGCCATCGTCTTTTCTGTATCTCTTTATCCACTGGTGTTTGACTGGTACATAGAATGTGAGTGTGTTACCTATGTAAAACGATCGCTGAACATCTGCTACAATCATCCCCAACATAAGATGAACAGAGAAGGCTCTTGTAACTATCACTACCATAGAGGGAAAGGCTGTTTGGAGATGTCACAAGTCTTAGACTTCTTCCTCTTCTTATTTCCTTCCTCATTTGCCTTTCAGCGTCGAGGGGAGATATAATTTGCGGTCTTTTGCTCTTCTGTTCGCCTCAGCTGCTGGTATGTTTCCTAGTGCTTCTAATATTCCGTCCATCCACCTTTTTCGTGGTCGACCATTGGGTCTGGTATTCTCACAATGTTTGTTGGAAGCTCGTTGTGTTGTGTTTTGATCTTTCTGCCTTGTCACGTGGCCAAACCATTTTATCTGTTGTTTCTTTATATATTCTATGGCGGGGGCTATTCCTAGCTTTTTTCTCAGTTCTTCATTTCTGATCTTATCTCTCAGACTGTTTCCTGTCATTCGTCTGACACATTTCATCTCTGTAGAGGTTATTTTTCTTATTGTTCTTGCATCTCGTGTCCAGGTCTGGCAATGGTAGAACAACGTTCCCTCTCGTTGCTGTTGTTAATTCAAAAGTTGCATCCGTTTAAACATTTAGTATCATTACATTATACTGTGCTATTTAACTTTATCCACATCTAAAGTATATATTTGCATTTATCAGACGACATTTTTTTTACCTAAAACTCATCTATCAGTAGCAGTTAATCTATTGCCGACAATTCAGTAGGGACATTATTTCAGATACGGTGTAATCCCAACTGTCTGATTTGCAATCCTCCACTGTCAGACTGGGCAAGAAGATGGTGCGAGCTACGGAACAAAATCAGCATATTTGGCCACAAAGAAAAGGCAGGCAATAAATTTCACTTGACACCGTCTGCTGTCATGACAGTCGTTGATAGGAATGACGTCTTGTTCCTGGCTCGTAAGAATTCGTTCATTCTGTCACTTTGTTGCCTGTAATTTTAATTCTTAGTGTTACTTTTCCATAACCAGTTGTGTGTATGTTGTTGGCTTTCTTTATTGCTGAATAATAGTTTTTGCTGCTTTTTTTTCCCCTCTGATTTATTCCAGATCGTCCCATCCCAAAACACTCTAGTTTCTCTTTCTCGCTCTCTCACACAAATACATCGATGTCATTTTCCCGCACATCTTTTCGCTATCTCTCTCTCTCTCTCTCTCTCTCTCTCTCTCTCTCTCTCTCTCTCTCTCTCTCTCTCTCTCTAATCATAACCATTTGTTTTACTTTTCATTCTGCCACCATGTTCTTTCTCATAAATTGCAGTTTATACGATTAGAGCAGCAGCAGAGAGAAGGAATATGCAAGTTTCTGGTCTTCGCTAGTTGTGTAGTTAGCTTCATCTCCTGAAATGCCATCTCTCCTTAATAAATATATATGATCTATCTATCTATCTATCTATCTATCTATCTATCTATCTATCTATCTATCTATCTATCTATCTATCTATCTATCTATCTATCTATCTATCTATCTATCTATCTATCTATCTATCTATCTATCTATCTATCTATCTATCTATCTATCTATCTATCTATCTATCTATCTATCTATCTATCTATCTATCTATCTATCTATCTATCTATCTATCTATCTATCTATCTATCTATCTATCTATCTATCTATCTATCTATAAATCTATCTATCTATCCATCTATCCATCTATCTATCCATCCATCCATCCATCCATCCATCCATCCATCCATCCATCCATCCATCCATCCATCCATCTATCTATCTATCTATCTATCTATCTATCTATCTATCTATCTATCTATCTATCTATCTATCTATCTGTTTGTATGTCTGGCTGTCTGTCTATCAATATGTTTGTCTGTCATCTATCCGTCCGTCGGTCCGGTCCGTCTGTCTGTCTACGTCGATTTCTCTTTTACAACGCACTCCCCCCGACCTCTCAATTTCCCCATCTGTCTACACGTCTTCCCTTTCTTTCTCCTAACTTCCACCCCGCTCTATATTCTCTCATCTGCCAACTTCCACCCCGCTCTATATTCTCTCATCTCCCAACTTCCACCCTGCTCTATATTTTCTCATCTCCCAACTTCCACCCCGCTCTATGTTCTCTCATCTGCCATCTTCCACCCCGCTCTATATTCTCTCATCTCCCAACTTCTTCCCCGCTCTATATTCTCTCATCTCCCAACTTCTTCCCCGCTCTATATTCTCTCATCTGCCAACTTCCACCCTGCTCTATATTCTCTCATCTGCCAACTTCCACCCCGCTCTATATTCTCTCATCTCTCAACTTCCACCCCGCTCTATATTCTCTCATCTCCCAACTTCCACCCCGCTCTATATTCTCTCATCTCCCAACTTCTTCCCCGCTCTATATTCTCTCATCTCCCAAATTCTTCCCCGCTCTATATTCTCTCATCTCTCAACTTCCACCCCGCTCTATATTCTCTCATCTCCCAACTTCCACCCCGCTCTATATTCTCTCATCTCCCAACTTCTTCCCCGCTCTATATTCTCTCATCTCCCAACTTCTTCCCCGCTCTATATTCTCTCATCTCCCAACTTCTTCCCCGCTCTATATTCTCTCATCTCCCAACTTCTTCCCCGCTCTATATTTTCTCATCTCCCAACTTCTTCCCCGCTCTATATTTTCTCATCTCCCAACTTCTTACCCGCTCTATATTTTCTCATCTCCCAACTTCTTCCCCGCTCTATATTCTCTAATCTCCCAACTTCTTCCCCGCTCTATATTTTCTCATCTCACAACTTCTTCCCCGCTCTATATTTTCTCATCTCCCAACTTCTTCCCCGCTCTATATTTTCTCATCTCCCAACTTCTTACCCGCTCTATATTTTCTCATCTCCCAACTTCTTACCCGCTCTATATTTTCTCATCTCCCAACTTCTTCCCCGCTCTATATTCTCTCATCTCCCAACTTCTTCCCCGCTCTATATTTTCTCATCTCCCAACTTCTTCCCCGCTCTATATTTTCTCATCTCCCAACTTCTTACTCGCTCTATATTTTCTCATCTCCCAACTTCTTCCCCGCTCTATATTCTCTCATCTCCCAACTTCTTCCCCGCTCTATATTTTCTCATCCAACTTCTCGCCCCCCTCTCTATTGCCAAAACAACATGCACTACCTCTCTGCATCATCTCTCTCCTTTCTCTGTATCGCTTATTTTCTCTCCCTCTCTCTCTCTCTCTCTACATTGTCATATAAATATCTTACGCACCAGACCCTCTCTCCTCTTCGTAATTTCACCAATAGTGTCTCTCTCCGGACTACAAAGGACACGAGGTAGGGTACGATCCCAACTGACGGCTTCCGGGTTCACCCAGCCTTTAATGGGCATCTGATATTTTTTTCTGGGAAAGTAAAATGGCACGGGCGTAATACCGACCACATTACCTCAAAATCATGTGTCGAAAGTCTGTAAAATTTATGGTCACTAACACCATATTCTCTAGACGCCACTTGGCGTGACGGGGGTATTTTAGGTTTAGAGATCTTCTCTCGTCATTTCATTCGCTCTTGTCTCCCCCCCCCTCCCCCCCCCCCCCCCTCTCTCTCTCTCTCTCTTCTTCTTTCATATAAATGTAAATTTGACATAGCCAATGACAGTCAAGACGTTGACTAACGTCTTGCGACCCCCATGAGCAGCGAATCAGAGCTGATCTACCTGCTACCCCACCTCTCTATGGTATCACTGGAAGCAAACTAGCCAGTCTGGATAAGAATGGATAAATTTAAATTTAAAAATGGAATGTTTACAGTTTTAAATTATTGACAACAGAAAAACGAACGACGTTGCGGCTCGTTAGGCCTTCATGGGGGATAATAATGATCACACACACACACACAAATATGTAAGTATATACAATTAACAATACGTGGTTATGGTTATGGAATGCCCCGGTATCACTGCAAACGAATTAAAATGCATAATTGCTCAACCGCCCGTGCCAGTGGAATCATCCGAATTACTAACTCATCACCCAAACAAAGAAAGGTCGCTGTAGTCCGCATCATAGCAGTCTCAGCACACGCCAAAAGACATAAGGCGAAACCGCACAGAAAGTGAACACAGCCAACTGTTCCTTGTCATACGATATCATCATTCATCGTAAACAATTGGAATATAGAAACATGATCAAAACGGATGAGACGCACAGCTCACGGTGTGCACAGAGCATTTAACTCAGTAGCTCCTGCAACAAGCCGGACTTGGAATATGAGGAAACTGCAACAAGGAACACTTTTCATGCATAGCCTTTAATGGTTCCTGTCTCCTATCCGCCATATTGACCGGAAGTTTCTAACACTACATAATTATCATCATCATCATCGGGTACCATGCCTGCTAGCGTAGGTGATCATGTATCTCCACAACTTTCGATCTCGAAAGGTATTTACCATTTCTGTTGTTGACCTTCTGCCAAGCCATTCTCTTAAGCTGTCTGGTATCTTGTCTCTTTGCTTCCCTCTATCTCTTCGTCCCTCAATTTTCCCAGTTGTCGCAATATATGCCAGCTGTTCCTATCTCGTTACATGGTCAAAGAATGATGATTGTTCCTTCCTAATTGGAAATCAGCTCTCTTTTTTGCTTTGGCCTCTTTAATAATGTTTTCATTACTCTTCTTAGCTGTCCATGGTATTCTCAACATTCTTCTGTAAAACCACATTCCTGCAGCCTTCCATTGATTTTCTTGTCTTTGTTCCTATTGTCCATGATTAACATGCATATGTTAAGCCTGACTCTACATAATATCTAAGAACTCTTTTTCTTGTTTCTTTTGTAAAAAAAATGAACACAACATACCTAATAAACAATAATTAGATATCAAAAGAAAATAATACATGTATATTAAATAAGAAATAAGCGGTAAGAAAAGTGAGCTCTAAGAGAGAATGCAAACCGAGTGCTCTAAAATGATACTTACACATCATCGATGAATATTTTTGACCGAAACGTCCAGATATCCTAGCTGGCTACAAACCATTAACATCCTTTGATAGGCAGACCCTAAAGGGAAGTAATCGTAGAGTGAAAGCATAAGGACTGGACATTTATAGTTATAAAAAAAGGAATAGGTAGATAATTGCGATGCTGCGGTAAAGCTAGTGATCAGGGAACTAGTTGGACACAGTGCATTGTGACAGCTTTACATAGAAAAACATTAAAAAAGCTAAGTGTTTAAGTCTTTCTCTGGAAAAAACAACAACGACAGACGGACACACAAGAGAACATTTTATTAACCGTTTAGTATATAAAAAGTATTTTTTTAAAAAAAAGTAAAGTACCCATGTCACGTCAAGTGGCGCACAGGGAATATGGTGTTAGTGGCCATAAATGTTACAGACCTTCAGCACATGATTTTTGGGGTAATGTGGTCGGTAATGTGCCGCTTCACTTTCCCGGAAAAAATCCGGTACCCATTTAAGGCTGGGTGAACGCGGAAGCCGTTGGTTGGGATCGAACCCTACCCCTTGTCCTTTGTAGTCCAGTTCACTAAGCACTGAGCTATCGCGGCTCGCTTAGTATGTAGTTAGATTTTATTAATTCCTCTTGTGGTGACTGGTTTGTCTCGAGGCAAGACACCGGCCTCGAGACAGAGCGGTTTACTGGTTCAAATCACGACTTCACCAGTTGGGATATTTATTTATGATTTCTCTCTGCGGCAACCACCCCTGGTCTTAGCAGCGAGCCCCGGCTTGAAACGTTAATTACCCATGGACGGAAAAAAAATATGAGTACCCCCCCCCCCCCCGATGACGGAGTTATCTGCTTGTGCGGCGAGGGATCCCTGTACACACAGGAAAAAACGGATTAACACGCAAAATTCAGTTCCAAGTTTCTAGGGACTTCATCAGAGGTAAAAAGCTGGCGAACGAAGAAAAAAAATTCCTCTTGTGTGTTCGTCTGTCTGTCTGGTTTTGTTTCAGCGAAAAGTCATGGTTTTGTATGAAACAATCAACATTTTTCGGGTACATCATGAGAAGAGGAAAGTTGGAATACTTGGCTACAACTGGCAAAATACAAGGAAAGAGAGATCGCGGAAGACAAAATACTAGATAGCTTGGTGTCATGGCATGACAAACAGTCAACAACAGAACTGATACGATGCACTGTAGATAGAAGATTGTGGAAGGACATTATCGCCTACGGCAACCGGTATGGCACATGATGACGATGGTGATAAAGCTGTGTCACAATGCACTGTTTTCAACTCGCTTTCGGTTCGTTTATTTTGTTGCAATCTTCCATTTACTTACCTATTTTTCGATTGATTGAAAGGTTTAGACGTCTAATTATAGAGCAAATAATAAGGTAAATGCCTCAACAATGAACAGTGGCAAAATTGTCATCTTAGCCAACATAAGGGACACAATTAGAAGGGGGAAAAGGAATATCACAGGAATGAGGGCGGACACAGAAAGAACAACTGAACTGAGAGTGGTAAGCGACCCAAAGAAGACAGCATGGGCCAGGATCGACGAGCAACAGAGATAATGATGACTTTACTCCACCTTGCAGTGGTGCTCCTGGAAGCAAGGATGCACGATAGGAGGCTAACCCAGTTCCAAAACATGCCCTGTCGAGGGCTCGTGTGTGGGGTCGAACAAGGCAGACATTAAAGCTGGTCGTACACTAACTACAAAACGCATTCACGCTTACCTAACGTCTATTTAAGTCAAACAATGAAGAACCAATAGTCTGACAGATAAGATCAGAAATGAAGAACTGAGGAAAAAAACTAGGAATAGCCCCCGCCATCGAAAATATAATGAAACAACAGATAAAATGGTTTGGCCACGTGACAAGGCAGAAAGAACAAAACACAACACAACGAGCCTTCAACAAACGTTGTGAGAACACCAGATCCAAGGGTAGACCGCGAAAAAGATGGATCGCTGGAATATTAGAAGCACCATGAAACATAACAGCAGCAGAGGCGAACAGAAGAGAGCAAAAGACCGCAAATTATATTTCCCCTCGACGGTGAAAGGCAGATGAGGAAGGAAAGAAGAAGAAAATGAAGAACTGTAGTCTCAGATGAAAGTTAAATAAGAAGAAGGAGAGAAACAGGGATCACCTACGCAGCAGCGCATACATGGAAGCTGCTTTGAAATTGTTTGTTGCCGCGATAAAACAGAAACAAAAAAGCACAATCCATTCAGCTATCAATAGAGAAAGAAGAAAAATCCCACTCACTCCACATGGTGACGTATATGGTGGCTTGTGTCGATGTATTTTTTTTGTACAGACCTTCAGTTACCTCCTCAGTGATAAACATCGCAACAAGTTCAAACAATGCATGACAGGAGCAATCAGTAGACGAACACATCGGTGGTTGTTGGAACGGGCGGCAGAGTAGATATGGGAATGCCCCGACTGCGATGACGCCAATTGGGACTAAAGAGTAAAGTCACAAGATGAAATAGACAAGAATTGAAAAGCTTCGATGACTTCTAGCTAGTATGATGACACTATGAGCTTACAACAATATACACAAGGCACAACAGGAACAAGAACAGAATTGTAAAGCTCCGATGACTTCTACCTAGTATGATGACACTATGAGCTTACAACAATATACACAAGGCACAACAGGAACAAGAACAGAATTGAAAAGCTTCGATGACTTCTAGCTAGTATGATGACACTATGAGCTTACAACAATATACACAAGGCACAACAGGAACAAGAACAGAATTGTAAAGCTTCGATGACTTCTACCTAGTATGATGACACTATGAGCTTACAACAATATACACAAGGCACAACAGGAACAAAAACAGAATTGTAAAGCTTCAATGATTTCTGCAATCCTAGCTGTTAGTCTCCCAGTTTTCAATAATTTATTTATCTACTATTTTTTTTTTCTGTATCCTCGACGCTGCAAAGAGAAACGTTGAATCTCTTCATGGTCTTGAATATCTCCGAAATTTAATTGCATCCCAGAAATAGGTCGAAATGCGCCCTAAAGAGCAAACAACGCGCCAAAATCAAAGCATCATCACTTCTCCATTAGGCGTGTCGACCAAGTCTGTTGAACGGCGGCAACTAACCAGTAAAATTGTACTTCCCGAGGCGTGGACACAACAGCTCGGTCATGGTCTTAAGATCAAAGGAGTCTTCTGGAATGGCTTTCGACTCCTGGATGACTGCTGCCTGGCGGTCAACCAAACAAAAAATAAAGCGCCGTCCAGCTATAAAAGTGCTGCATTCATGTCCCCTGCTGTCAATTTTACGACCGCGTTGTACGGGAACACGGCCGCTGATAGCGCTGATAAGGAACGCGCGGTGTTTTTAAGAAAGTGTCTTCTCAAGGCTCGAACGTAGCATTCTTCCTGTGGATAGAAATACAATAAATAAAACACACACACACACACACATATACACTTGTTTTTGGTTGGAAAAAAGAGGAGGGAGGGGGGATGGAAGTTTCGTGTAGAAAGAAAGAAGAAAGGAAAGGCAGAACGGTGAAACGACAAATAGAACGGCGCAAAAAAAAAAAAATTGTGAAAACGTAAGATGAAAAGACTGCAATAACAAAAAATAATAAAGAAAATATACAAAATTTAAAATAAACTGAAAAATAAGGAAAACATATACATACTATAAAAAGGTGAAGAAAATTATAATAGGAACGTTTCTTTTCAATTCTTTTTCTTCTTCTTTCCTTCCTAATTTGCTTGTCAGTGTCGAGGGGAGATATAATTTGCGGTCTTTTACTCTTCTGTTTTTGTGGTCGACCCTTGAGTCTGGTGTTCACGCAACGTTTATTGAAGATTCGCTGAGTTATGTTTTGATCTTTCTGCCTTATCACGCGGCCAAACCATTTTATCTGTTGTTTCTTTATGTATTCAATGGCAGGAATTATTCCTAGCTTTTTTCTCAGTTCTTCATTTCTGATCTTATCTCTCATGGTGGGTCATGTCATTTGTCTAACACATTTCATCTCAGTAGAGGTTATTTTTCTTATTGTTCTTGCGTCTAGGGTCCAGGACTGGCATTGGTAGCACAACGTTGGGATGAAGATTGTATACTTTCAACTACTAGGAAACATTACTGATTGTGTAGTATAAGTTATTTAGTAATATTGAATACCTGTGCTAGCTTGTTTTCTTCGATTCTCATTTCTCCTTAGATGGTAGTTATAGTCTGATATTTGTATGCAGTATGTCCCAGCTGCAGTTTTGTTGGGTTTCTACAAAGATATGATGTCCAAACTATTTTAATTATGTACTAATTGATACAAATGGTAAATTGCATCTTCATACCAACTTTGTGCTGTGAAAGTCAAACATGGACCCTTTCAAAATCACAATTAAGAAAGATAAATACATGTGAGATGCGTTGCTTGAGAAAAGTAACAAACAACACAAGAAGAGATAGAATACCAAATGAAACCATAAGAAAAATGGTAGGAACAACCCTGTCAAGAATATATAAAACAACAACAACTTAAATGGTTTGGCCACCTGGTCAGAATGAATCCTCACCAATCACCATCAAGGGCGTTCTTCTCGAGAATGCATGGAAAAAGGCCAAGAGGAAGACCCAGAAGAAGATGGATAGATGCAGTGATAGAGACATGTAACAACAAAAGAAAATCATTAATTCAGACAGTTCGAGCAGCTCAAGAACGACAAATGATATAACCACGACACCTTTCGGTATCAGTGAAAATATAAAAGAAGAAGACTAATTGATACAATTGTTTAGTGTAGTTATCTCAAACGTTTATCTCAGGTTAATATTTACTTGATCTCTCTTTGTTTCATTTGCAACATTTCTTATACATCTCATTTCGCATGTTGAATTTCTTATACATCTCTGTTCGCATGTCATACGCATCAGAAACCTATGCAGGGTAGGAGAAAGGATTAAACAGCTTTGATGTGTGTATTGCCATCGAACGATTATGAACATGAAATGGCAGGACAAAGTAACCAACTCTAATGTCTTACAAGGAGCCAAACTCCCATCCATCACGGCAAAATAGAAATCTAGGACTAATGTGGATGGGTCATGTAAGAAGAATGAACAAATCAAACAAATATTGTATGGCAAACTTAAGGACGGAAAGAGACCAGAGGGATGACCAGGGCTGAGATATAAGGATGAATTCATGAAGACAAATAATACCAAATAAATGTTATTATGGAAGGAAAGAGACAAGAGGGATGACCTGGGCTGAGATATAAGGATGAATTCATGAAGACAAATAATACCAAATAAATGTTATTATGGAAGGAAAGAGACAAGAGGGATGACCTGGGCTGTGATATAAGGATGAATTCATGAAGACAAATAATACCAAATAAAGGTTATTATGGAAGGAAAGAGACAAGAGGGATGACCTGGGCTGAGATATAAGGATGAATTCATGAAGACAAATAATACCAAATAAATGTTATTATGGAAGGAAAGAGACAAGAGGGATGACCTGGGCTGAGATATAAGGATGAATTCATGAAGACAAATAATACCAAATAAATGTTATTATGGAAGGAAAGAGACAAGAGGGATGACCTGGGCTGAGATATAAGGATGAATTCATGAAGACAAATAATACCAAATAAATGTTATTATGGAAGGAAAGAGACAAGAGGGATGACCTGGGCTGTGATATAAGGATGAATTCATGAAGACAAATAATACCAAATAAATGTTATTATGGAAGGAAAGAGACAAGAGGGATGACCTGGGCTGTGATATAAGGATGAATTCATGAAGACAAATAATACCAAATAAATGTTATTATGGAAGGAAAGAGACAAGAGGGATGACCTGGGCTGAGATATAAGGATGAATTCATGAAGACAAATAATACTAAATAAATGTTATTATGGAAGGAAAGAGACAAGAGGGATGACCTGGGCTGTGATATAAGGATGAATTCATGAAGACAAATAATACCAAATAAATGTTATTATGGAAGGAAAGAGACAAGAGGGATGACCTGGGCTGAGATATAAGGTTGAATTCATGAAGACAAATAATACCAAATAAATGTTATTATGGAAGGAAAGAGACAAGAGGGATGACCTGGGCTGAGATATAAGGATGAATTCATGAAGACAAATAATACCAAATAAATGTTATTATGGAAGGAAAGAGACAAGAGGGATGACCTGGGCTGAGATATAAGGATGAATTCATGAAGACAAATAATACCAAATAAATGTTATTATGGAAGGAAAGAGACAAGAGGGATGACCTGGGCTGAGATATAAGGATGAATTCATGAAGACAAATAATACCAAATAAATGTTATTATGGAAGGAAAGAGACAAGAGGGATGACCTGGGCTGTGATATAAGGATGAATTCATGAAGACAAATAATACCAAATAAATGTTATTATGGAAGGAAAGAGACAAGAGGGATGACCTGGGCTGTGATATAAGGATGAATTCATGAAGACAAATAATACCAAATAAATGTTATTATGGAAGGAAAGAGACAAGAGGGATGACCTGGGCTGAGATATAAGGATGAATTCATGAAGACAAATAATACTAAATAAATGTTATTATGGAAGGAAAGAGACAAGAGGGATGACCTGGGCTGAGATATAAGGATGAATTCATGAAGACAAATAATACTAAATAAATGTTATTATGGAAGGAAAGAGACAAGAGGGATGACCTGGGCTGTGATATAAGGATGAATTCATGAAGACAAATAATACCAAATAAATGTTATTATGGAAGGAAAGAGACAAGAGGGATGACCTGGGCTGAGATATAAGGTTGAATTCATGAAGACAAATAATACTAAATGAATATTATTATGGAGGGAAATTTCCGAGGCCATAGATCAGTGAATAATTTCATGGGGAGAGGTAACGTTTACAACACTTGGGGGAACAAAAATCACAAATAATCAACAACAGAAAACAACAAAGAACAATGCACAGCCCGAAGCAGGATCGAACCCGTACTCCATGACACTTTAGTCATGAGAACGCCTGCGCGTAAGACATTGTCCACAATCACTATTTTTTTTTTAACTCAGTGGCAGTGTTCCCTTGCGTTCGGCTTCTCGTGGCAGGGCGCAGTTCCAAGGAGTACGAGTTCGATCATGCTTCGGACCGTATATTGTTCTTTGTTTTTTTTTCTGTTGTTTATTTGTTATTGTTTCTAAGTGCTGTAATACATAACTCTTCCTCACATGATTCCCTAGAGCTGAATACTTGCTTTGCAGAACATCTTTTTTCTATTGATTATTTTGTGATTTTTTTCTGTTGATTATTTTGTGATTTTTTTCTGCTGATTATTTTGTGATTTTTTTCTGTTGATTATTTTGTGATTTTTTTCTGTTGATTATTTTGTGATTTTTTTTCTGTTGATTATTTTGTGATTTTTTTCTGAGTGCTGTAAACATACCTCCTCTAAAATGATTCGCTGAACTGCCGCCTCGGAAATTCCCCTCCATAACAATATTCATTTATGTTAGCATTTGTCTCGTCTAAACCACTGGAATCTACTATTCGTGTTTTTCTGTCCTGTAACTGTTTGTCTGCAATGTTTTTCAGCCTTACCCTATCCGGGAGATACTTGTCTTAATGGGAAAATACAGATATAGAATGTATTTCAGAGTTGTATTCGTAACCCTATGCTATAGTGATAGTCATGAGTACATATGCGTGAAGGACCCAACGATAGCTATTTCTTGTTAGGTAGCCTAATTGGTCGTGCGCTTTAACGTTTGTTTCTCGTAGAACGTAGAATACATTGTGCGAGGAACACGGGTTCGATTCTGCTTCGGGATGTTTATTATTTGTTGTTGAGCATTTGTGATTTTTTTTCCCGAGTGTTGTAAACATACTGGATACAAATAACAATAAATAAATATTATTATATAGGGAACTTCCGAGGCGATAATAGGGAATAATAGAACAAAGAAGTATGTGTTAGCACTCGGAAAAATTGACAGGCAAACAACAACAGATAAAAACGAAGAACAATATATGGCTCGAAGCGGGATCGAACCCGTACTCCCTGGCACCGCGCCTTGCCACGAGAAGCCGAACGCTTGGCACACTGCCACGCAGCTAACTAAAAAATTATAGCTTGTTTCATAAGTCGTGCCCAACTTTAAAAATCAATATCTTTTAAACCGCTTTTTGTAATTTTTTCAAAATTTGCATGTATAGTTATAATGATTAGAACCCAACAGGGAATTAATTTCATTAAAAACAAACATTTGGTTATTATTATTGCTTATTTGATTTATATAAATTTATAACGACCCATTGATGTAGTCAAAACTTAGTGTTTACAGTATTTAAGTTAAAAATAGCGATTACAAATCCATACACGCTCAAATTTACGATTTTGCACGCTTTCCGCGTGAGTTGACTGACACAATTAGACACTTGTAGTAAACACGAGACATTGTGTGTTCCATTTCCGTTAATTCAGCGGCGTAACGTGGAACAATAACATTTATCATGAGTCTTAAAATGAAATTCTGCAGTTTACAAAACATCGCAATAAAAATGTATGACTATTTTTGCAAAGAGGCTAAACGAGGAAGATTATTTCATTCTTTAGAAAACCCTGAGAATAGGACAAGACACATTTTGGATTTATCTAAACGGTCATTTAATCGCTGGATTCAAGCACGTGACCGTCAATGTTCCAAATATACAAAATCACAAGGAAGAGCAAAAATGTTGGATAATTTCGACAGTGAACTTATTAGAAGTGAAATTCGCAAAATGTTGGGTATGAATGAAACTGTTACAATAAGAAAATTAAAAGTATCGCTGAAAAAGAACAACAGTATAGAAATATCAAAGTCTGCATTATGGAGGAATGTGAGAGCTGCAGGCTTTATATTCAGAAAGTATTCCAATGGACGAAACATCATCTGTGAGAAGCCACATATAGTAGTCATGAGAAGCAAGTACTTACGTGAAGTAAAAGAGGTGCGCAAGCAAGGTTATAATATTGTGTACTTGGATGAAACATGGATCAATGCTCACCACACTAACCAAAGGGAATGGCAGTCATCAGTTGGAAAGATTAAGAGATTAATACCTAGCAGCAAAGGACAGCGCTTGATAATTGCTCATGCAGGTAGTCGACAACATGGACTAATACAGAATGCAGAGCTCATTTTTCTTTCAAAATCCATAGACAATCGGGATTATCACTCTGAGATGAATGGTCACATATTTAGACATTGGATTGAAAATTCTGTTCTCCCAGCACTAGATCGACCATCTTGCCTAATAATGGACAATGCAGCGTACCACAACATTGTTGCACTTGAAGATAAAGTCCCGACGTCATCCACTACAAAAGATGCTATTAAGATATGGCTCACAAAGGAGCACATACAATTTAATAACATGTACTTAAAACCTGAATTACTATCTCTAGTAAAGCAAAAACAGAGGACAAAGATTTTTCAAATAGATAAGATTATCCAAGAGCACGGTCATATAAGTTTGAGGCTGCCACCTTACCATGCTCATTTAAATCCAATAGAACTAATCTGGGCAAAATTAAAAGGACAAGTGGCAGATGAAAATACAACATTCAAAATATGCGATGTAAAGACTCTTGCTAATCTCGCTTTATTAAATATAGACAAAGATTATTGGGCTAAATGTGAAGACCACGTCTTAAAACAGGAAGAGGAATATTGGAAAAATGATGGTTTGTGGAATGTTCAACCCCAAACAGTTATTAATCTTTTAGACTCGTCTGATTCAGAATGAAAGTATATAGCCCCCACAATGTTGGCCCCTATATTACATTAAATTATTTCAACAAACGGTCCTTTTCAGGACCACACAACTATGAAAAGTGGACATACAGGTATACCTTGATATTATTATCGTCCGTCCTAGAACTGAGCAGACAATAATTCTCCTGGTATTTTGTTTTATCCAGTTATTTCCCCATTACGGCCACGCCTTTACCTAGTGAAAATTAATCGTAGACCAGCAACTACGGTAATTTCTATTCTTTAGGGCTTCACAATTTACAATTTTGATAAACATCAAAGAAATATCGCCGCTTTAAGAAAACTGCAGCTGCAAGATATTTGTTAAATATACATTTAAAGGGTCTTTTGCATTCTAATAACATTTGGAAAATTTCAAAAGTATTTAACAAACGGTTAGAGAGTAATAGCGTTTTGAAGTTGGGCATATGTTTTGAAACGAGCTATAGCTACTGTAGCAGTGTCTTACACGAAGGCGTTCTCAATGACTATAGCATAGGGTAACGATCACCATATCCGATCATATATTGTTCTTCGTTTTTTTTCTGTTGTTGTTTGTCTGTCAATTTGTCCGAGTGCTAACACATACTTCTTTGTTCTATTATTCCCTGTTGTAAACATACCTCTTCCCCACTGAAATTATTCACCACGAATATATCTTGTTTGTTATTTACAGATTCAGCCACGAGAGAAGCTGTTCAGCAATGCATCATTCAGCATAATGCACACGTATTTTTTACCAAACTATTGACTTAACATTATTGACTCTACAACAGTCAGGTTAAGACGCTAATGGCCACACACACACACACACACACACACACACACACACACACACACACACACACACACACACACACACACACACACACACACACACACACACACACACACACACACACACACACACACACACACACACACACACACACACACACACACACACACACACACACACACACACACACACACACACACACACACACACACACACACACACACACACACACACACACACACACACACACACACACACACACACACACACACACACACACACACACACACACACACACACACATTTAAGAAAGCTTTTAACTTAATATTTGAAATGGGATGTAACTATAATGCAAAATCTAGAAATACTGCACGGTGCGGTCCCTTGCTATCAAACTATGCCAGATTGTACGTCAACGTTTCAACAAAATGGAACAGTAATTTTCAGCATATTTAATGTTCGGAGTGCAATGATGATGACCAACAAATAACTCAATAACAATATTTAATGTAAATATTTCTCTTGCTATATAACTTTTATACTTTTAGTATTGTAAAGAAGGAATAACAATAATTGAGATATTCTTGGCATTAAAACACTAAAGTTCTGTATTGACAATTAAGAAAAAAGGCACTATATAGTTATACAAAAGCAAGTAAAATAAGCTTTAAAAAAAGGCTAATAATATTCATCTTTATAGATATATTATATAATGATTTATAGATATATTCATTTGGGCAACTAAAACAGCTACTAGGAAAATGAAGTATTCAAGTGGGTATTTTTGCAGAACAAATAAATTTAATTAATAATTACTAAAAAATAAATAAATAATAAACCTCACCTCACACCAAACAAAAGTGTAAATATATTTATCTCAGCAATGTACATTTAAAGTATACAAGTTATTAAACTAAATATTATGGCACTTACTAAAAATATACGGAGCACGTTTAATATTATATTTAAAGTGAAATATGAAAATAACTCAATGAAAATATCACAATTAAAAGTTACTGAATCAGGTTATTCAACATTTGGATGTGAGTGTGTTCGTGCATGAGCCCCCAGTAGCGGTAAAACTGAACACAATATGGCGGGTGAGATGTTATTGTTTCATTCTATTTTCGTAGACAAAAGAAAAGACTTTATATCAAATAAATATTTCCAGAGATTGTTTTTTTTTCATTGTCAAGGAGTATATTGTGGACCCCCAGGAATATCATTATTTGTTTACCCTTAACACATCACATGCCCACTGACTCTGACTCAACTGAAGGTTTTTTTGTCAGAGTTGAGCAGATAATTATAATAATAATTAAATAATAGATGATAATAATACTTTAAACTAACTTAATAAATAAATTAGTAATTAGATGGCTAATTTAAAACAAATTTATTTAAGTTAAATAATACATAACAATTTCATTTCAATTTTTAGTTAATTTTAATTTATACTTTATAATAATTCAGAATTATGAAATTCATAACCATCTCCATCTCCATCTCCTCTTGAAAATGAAACTTTTGTTTGTTTAGTTCACAGTTTGAATCTGAGTACTCAGTACTGAATGAAGTACAGAGTACTCACACTGAGTGTGCACTCTAACTCTCTATGACAGACAAAAATGCACCTCGTTTATCTGTCTTGTATTATCTTGCGATGTACCTAAATAGTTATTAAGTCAATTTACTAGACTATAACTATAACTATAAGTTACTTTATAAGACAGACAATTTTCGAGTTTAGCTGTTACTATTAGCTACCTATATTGTTTCTGTTCAGAGTAATGCCCCTTTGCACGTTATTTTCGGTTGTTCTCTAAGAGTCTACTTTAAGAGTTAGAATTCCAAGAAGACTCCTTACTATACTTCTCTGATTAACTTCAAACAGAAAGAAATTATGGAGAATAAGTACATTAGATTCAGGTCCTAGGAGTAGGAGGTGGCCCTGCCATGCACTAAGTGTCTAAGATTGCTAAGAAGAAATCTCAGACTAAGAGTTTGTTGTGCGTACTGAGTGCAATAATAATCAGTCATGATCACGGATCTCTACTAACCTGTCAGTCAAATAATCTTTACTTCTCTACTCTACAATTACAATCTACTTAATAAAGTTAACACTTTGTAGACACTAAAACGAAGTGCAACCTTGTCTCGACACCCACTTTTAGCACAATTTTGTACACGTAACGGTTTAAAGAAATTTAGCGGTATATCTGTTGTTTGTTATTGTTTGGTTAAGTACTATATATCAAAATGTTCAGAAAAGACTGCTCTATTAATTTATAATCCGCTTGTATAAGAAAAATCACATTTAAAATGTTATATAAGAAACAAACAAAATAAAAAAACCCCATAAAATGAACACTAAATCTGCACTCAAATATTCCTAACCAACACTCCAACAATAACATGAAAATCTACTTACTCATAGTATATCATCCAAATATACACATTTTTATAATAATTTAAATCCTTTAAAAAACTTCAACAACATATTCATTACCATTCACAGTGATATGGTGTTTAAAATTGAAAACATAAATTCAGAAAATTGTTTCACCTATCGCCATACTGAATCACTCCATTGATCATCAAATTGAAAATGCAATTTCATTTTGAAGTTATCTAAACAATGGGAATCCACATGAGTTCATTAATTTGAAACATAAATAACATATTTCTGTCTATCTATTGAGCTTTCAAGCCGTAGCCGGCCCATAGGGCGTAGACCAAGATATGAAGATACTCCCTCTCTTATCTGAATTTTTTTACTAGCATTTTTCAATTCTTTTGAAGATAGTTTATCAAATCTCGCCATTTGTCTGTGTTCTGTGCAAACACCTCTATCTCATTTAGGGAGCCGATTCCTGCTGCTCTTGCCTCTCTCATCAATGTTCTTCTCAGTGTCTAAGGCCGAAAATACTATCACTATTATCTACTGATAATTTACACATTCTGTATCAGGTCTACGTTTCATTAACAAAATTGTTTTTACGATAGCGGCTTGTTAAACCTCTGATCAATGGTTCTATACCAAGCCGGAGAAAAATAACATAACAAATAAAACACATAAGAACATAAAAATAACATAACAAATAAAACACATAAGAACATAAAAATAACATCTAAAACATTACAAATCTGACACTGCGAGAATTGGTAAAGAAACCATGTAAATTGTACGCAGGTCATTACAAAACGATCAGATGTCAGCGAGTTTCAGTTGCATTCTCGCAACAAATCGTGAAAAATGATAGAAATCTACACCATACTTCTAGAACTAGAAAGCGGAAGTGACCATCTAATGAATTTTAAAATACAGATTTATTTAAATTGAAGCAACTGCTATTTTTAATGGAACAAATACACTGGCCAGGTGTCCATAACACTATGTGACCACTGGCCACTGTCAGTAGCCGGGTGTCTATAATATTAATACCATAATACTATGTGACCACTGGCCACTGTCAGTAGCCGGGTGTCTAATATTAATACCATAACACTATGTGACCACTGGCCACTGTCAGTAGCCGGGTGTCTAATATTAATACCATAATACTTCCACCAAGTGTAAGTAAATTTTAAAACATCACTTCAGTTACTGAATTAAATTATTGTTATCATTTATTATCTCTTGAGACCTTGCCAACTGAAAAAAACAACTGAATAATCAGGAAAGCCTGATTGTTAAACTTCAACAGAATGAAGCAATGTTGTCATGGTGAAGTCATTATGATTGTCATTATACAGAACCTACTTAATATCTTATTATACTCTGACCGAGCAGTGTTGTCTGTATTTTACTTCAGAGTAGTTCTTCAGCATAATGAATTAATAACAGTTGTTCTGATATTTTTGTTTTCCGACGCCTTAACCAAAAGTCACCTTGTCTACACTTAGTTGTACACTGCAGCAGTTGTAAACTATTTTCAAATCTTTTTATCCCTGTAGTTTGTTATATGTTTATATTTATATATTTCCCGTGTGTTACCGGGGCCTCATTATGAAGGAAGTAAAGAATAGTGACACTGTGGCCTTCTAGGCATGTCGTAAGAGGCGACTAAGGAGGTTGATCGATTGCTTGACAAGCTGTCATTGTAAAAAGTATTGTTATAGAAACAGGCAGTGATCTCTGCAATATGTGCCACTTTGGCATGCAAGGTTTCTGTTTTTTGAAATTGTGGTTCTGCTCTATGTGCCGTTTTCGGCTCGAAAAGACAATAGATAGATAGTTTGTTTAATATTTAATTTCTTCATACATGTAGAAATCTTCTTCTTTGTATATTGTTTTTACTCCTCCAGTTTTTTTGGGGGGTTCTGTCTTTAAAATATTTGTTCATTGTCTGTATTATTTCACCATATAATTATTAGAACACTTGACAGTTTTTTACTAGATCATTATTTACTGAGATATTATAGTCTTGGAGGCGAAGGCGTGCCTCACAACACCAGAGCTGAAAGTTGTCAGCGACCCACAGCTGATGGCTTGCGCCAGGATCGGTGAACTAAGACCATCCAGATCCTGCCCCACCTCTCCGCGGTGCCTCTAGTAACAGACTAACCTGTCTAATCTGGCCAAGCGAGTAGGGATCGAAGAGGGAAGCCAACCCGGTACTCAAAAATGTCATGCTGAAGTCGGATGTGTTGGGTGGAAAGGCACAAATATCACAGTTATACTGCAAACCACAACACAACGCAGACATGTCCACTTAACACCCTTTTAAGGGCGGATGATGAAGAGGAATTCTCTAGTCAACTAGAACACTCTAGAATGCTTTATAGTTATCAGGCGAACACAAGCAAGCATAGACTTGTTAAAGTGTCTTGAATAAGTTAATCATTTTACAGATTTATATCACTCTTTTCCTACAATTTAAAAATTGCATATTTGCAATTGTGTATTTTTTTTTTAAGAGATGTTGAGATCAAGACAACAACCTGCACGTGAACTAAAAGCATTCAGCAATAGCTGACTTGTGTCAGAATTAGTGACAATAACTAATCAAGGTTCCACTCCACCTCTTAGCAGTGCCCCTTCACACAGACTAACCAGTTAGTCTGGTGAATAGGTATCTAAGAGGGAAGGCATGTGGCACCAAGAAATCCTAGGTCCGGATGAATGGTTTGGGATGATAGCTACAAACATCAGAACTTGCTGTAAATCACAACACAACTATGCCAACTTCATCATCATGTGCCACACAGGTTGGCATAGGTGATCACGTCCTTCCACAATCATTTCTTCACCATGCATCGTATCAGTTGTGTTGGTGACTGTTTTTCATGACATGACACCAAGCTATCTAGTATCTTCTCTCTTTTTTATCCACGATCTTTCTTTTCCGTACACACTTTCTATTTCCCCGTATTTTGCCAGTTGTAACCAAGTATTCCAACTTTCCTCTTCTCATGATGTGCCTGAAAAATGTTGATTGTTTCTTTCTGATGTTTTTTAGGAGCTCCCTTTTTTTGCCCTTATATTTTGAGAATGTCCTCATTGGTCTTTTTAGCTGTTCAGGGAACTTTCAACATTTTTCTGACAAATCCTATTTCTGTTGTGTCTAATCATCTTTTCATTTGTTTGTCTGCTGTCCATGATTTGCTTCCATAGGTCAGAATTAGCTCTATATAGTACCGATGAACTCACTTTCTCACTTCTATTGACTTGTTGCATAAGATGTTTTTTATTTTCTGAAATGCTATTTTGGCCTGAGCTATTCTGCTTTTTATTTCTGTGGCGCATCTTCCATCTGATGTTATTGTGCCCAAGTATTTGACACGTTGCACTTGTTTCAGATTTGTCCTGTTTATTTTATATCCATTTACCATTCCCTTCTAAGGGTGGGCATTAAAGAGGAATAGCCTGTGTGCAAACACAGAAAATGGACAATGATCTAGAACTTATAAATGACTTTTGATTGCACTGATTAGTCGTAATTTGCTTACTTGCGATAATTTTCTTCATTTGTTCTTATACACTTTTGGGTGTCAGTGGAGATATGCTTGCATTCGCCCGATGACTAAAGGAGTGTACCTCTTCATCATCCACCCTTAAAAGGATGTTAAGTGGGCGTGACTGCGTTGTGTTTTACAATATAACTGTGATATTTGTGCCTTTCGGCCCAACACATCCGACTACAGCATGACATTTTTGAGTACCGGGTTGTCGTCACTCTTCGATCCCTACTCGCTTGGCCAGACTAGACAAGTTAGTCTGTTACTAGATGCACCACGGAAAGTCGGAGTATGGTCAGGATGTTTCTGGTTCACTGATCCTGGCACAAGCTATCAGCTGTGGGTCGCTGACAACTTCCAGCTCTGGTGCTGTGAGGTGCGCCTTCGCCTCCAGTGGAGATATAAGTTCCAGCTCTCATTCACCTGCCATGCCCAACTAATGTCATATAATGTTGTTACAGTGTTTCTCTAATGCCTTCACTTTCATTCTTGGTAGCACTACTTTGTCAAATCCTAGATCAAATTTATGTCCAATTGGTAAGAATAATATTTCATTTAAGTCATAAATGAATCAAAGATTTATATATTTACAGTGAAAATGAGAAAGTAGACCAGCTGGCTAAGGAGGTGCAGCAGGCAAACAACTACATGCAGCAGTTACATACCATCAGAAGATACAGATATTCAAATCAATCAGATGAGACCACAAGACCCAAATTTGGAGGTCTCTCATTATATGAATAGATGTGAACAATCGTTATAAGCCTCAGAACAGGACATATATACAGTGGCTATTTTATTTTGCGGCTGGTGTGATAAAGATCTCATCATCCATAAAATGTACCGTTAGTCTTTGAAAAATACGGACACTAATACCATATTCCCCATATGCCTTAATAAGGCATGTATGGAGATCTTTACTTGATCTATATAACATGCTTCACTAACATTTGATCTATAAACAAATTTATTTCAGATTTCAGTGTCATCAAGAAAAATGAGCTGGAGAGCTTCAAATGTCAAGCAACAGAAGTTATCAACTACAAGCTTGGTAAAAGAAATTTGTTTTAAATAACACAAAGCTCTCTGATACTGAAAATTTGATTTATCATTTCTTCAATTAGTTAGATTCACATATTTTTTTTCTCTAAATTTCATTTTGGGCTCTGTCATGAAACATCTAACAAGCCTACAGAGTTGAGTGAAAAGATTCATTCAAGCAACTAATCTAAGGAGATAATATGAAGTTTAGAAAATGTTAAATATTTGATTAAATGCCGTCTTTTACTCAAAATAGCACTCAGTGACATTGTCACATGAAATTGCGGAATACGAAAACAGATTCCAGAACAAATTCTACTGGACTGCATTACTCTCAGCGCCCTAAAAATAATAGTTTGGTTCATAAGCAACCCTACATGACAAGCTATGGGGAACCAGTGAGGATCTCAAATGCACCTTCCTGATCAGGATGCATCTTCATAGTTTACCTGTTAGGTGGGTGTCATTGTATCACTAGACTACAATAAGCTACAGTGCTACAGTTTAGATAGGAAATTAAATGCCTTTGAAAACATGTCTTCGGAGGATCTCAAACATAAGCTGGAAAGAATACATTTCAAATGAACAAATAAGAGATGAATCAAAACATTCATACATGTCGGGCTTTATAAGAAGAAGGCCTTGCAAATACATCGGCCATATGCTGAGAATGAATGAAGAAAGACTTCCTGTCAATAATTCACGTGGAAACCATTAGTAAAAGAAAACAAGGCAGACCAAGAGAAACACTATGCAGAACAATTTATAGGGAGGCTTAACCATGGGACTATGAAACAACCAATAATTACAATAACTAGAGCAAATCATTATTCATGGAGAACTAAGACTTTTGCCATATGTGCCATCTTCTGTCATATGTGTCATCTTCTGTCATATGTGCCATCTTCTGTCATATGTGTCATCTTCTGTCATATGTGCCATCTTCTGTCATATGTTTCATCTTCTGTCATCTTCTGTCATATGTGTCATCTTCTGTCACATGTGCCATCTTCTGTCATATGTTTCATCTTCTGTCATATGTTTTTTAATTTGTTTAAATAGAATAAAGGATTCAATAGATACAGTAATGCGTGAAGAACAGGCTGGGTTTAGAAAAGGGAGAAGCTGTCTTGACCACATTTTCACTCTACGACTTATATTGGAGGAACACATTGAAAAGCAAAAACCTTTTGTACTTAACTTCATCGACTTCAAAAAAGCATTTGATAGTATTCATAGAGATTCTTTGTGGAAAATTCTGAAGCAATATGGCTTACCATCAAAAATCATAAATATTATCAAAGACATGTATGATGGTTACACATGTGCAGTTCGAACAGAGGAAGGACTGAGCGAATGTTTCCCAATAGAAACTGGGGTTAAACAAGGATGTATTTTATCGCCCTTGTTATTTGGAATTGTTATGGACTTCATAATGAAGAAATGCTGCACTGGTAATAAAGGCATCGAATGGATACAAGGAGACCATTTGGAGGACCTGGACTTTGCTGATGACATAGTTCTCATCAGCAATCAGATAAAAACGATGCAGGAAAACACAAATGAACTATCATCAATAGCCAGCAAAATTGGGCTTGAGGTCAATCATGAAAAGACTAAAGTCATGAAAAGTTTAATTCCAACAAGTGACAAAATATACATGGAAAACAAACCAGTAGAAGAGATCGATCACTTCATCTATCTTGGAAGTCACATTGATCGAGAAGGGGATACGAGCAAAGAAATTAGAATCAGACTGGCTAAAGCAGCAATGTCTTTCAGAAGCCTTGAAAAGTTGTGGAAATCAAAACTCATTAGCACAAACACAAAACTTAGGCTATTCAAATCAAATGTACTATCAACCCTTACGTATGCGTGTGAAAGCTGGAAAACAACAAGAGATATAGAAACAAAGTTGAACGCATTCGAAAATAAATGTCTAAGGAAAATACTTGGTATAGAATGGAACGAATTCAAACAAACGAGGAAATTAGAGAAATCGCCAATCAACCACTAATATCTTCAGTAATAAAGAAAAGACGATGGTCATACGTTGGACATGTGATGAGAAGAGATAATAATCGAATAGCAAAGCAAGCCCTCATATGGGAAACAACAGGTAAAAGAAAAAGAGGAAGACCCAGGGAGACACTGAGAAGAACATTGATGAGAGAGGCAAGAGCAGCAGGAATCGGCTCCCTCAATGAGATAGAACTGCTTGCACAGAACAGAGACAGATGGCGAGATTTGATAAAATATCTTTAAAAGAAAACTGCTAGAACAAAAATTCATATAGGAGAAGGTGTATCTTGGTCTACGCCCTATGGGCCGGTTACGGCTCGAAAGGTCAATAGATAGATAGATAGACATATGTTTCATCTTCTGTCATATGTGCCATCTTCGACTCGCGAGGAAAATGAATGATCAGTGCTACACTTTTTGGCCAGACACATCCATCTGCAGCACAGAAAGGTATTTTAATTGACAATTTTTGGCCAGGCGGTGGCCATTTTGGCCATCTTTTTTAGACTTTTTAACTGCCGAGGGTTCTTGAATGTTTTCAGAGTGCACACAGAACTTCCTGTCTTCTATTGTTATCTGACAATGTTAAACATGGGATCTCACTACCCTAAAGATAAAAACACGAAGAAAACCACAATTTCAAAAAGAAAAATTCACATTACCCATGGCAGGATTTGAATTCAGAACTTTCTTATCCATAAGTTGATTTCTTACATCTAGACCACTTAACATCCTCCTGATCTATCTAAATACATAGCAGAAAGCTGGCCGCTGAAGAAGACGAAGGAATAACTTAACCCTAGATTATGATACCATCGTAAAATTATTTCATCAAAACATATAGTCCTCACCTCAAAATTTGAGTTTTCTGTAGTCAAACACACACACACACCCATCCCCCCTCCCCCCAACCCCACCCCCCGAAAAAAAATCTACCCAAAAATGTTAAAACTCTCGACAATAAAAAATGAGGACCCCTGAAGTTGGAGAGTATCTGCCTGTATGGCAGGGGAAGCTGATAATACGGCTGCAGGTGCGAAAAGTGCAGGTGTGAAAAGTAGGAAAAAGTGATACTCACACAAAATCCAGTCCCTCAAAACTTCGCTAGAAATATAAGAGTCTGGCGAGGCCAAACATACTAATTCCAAAAGCAACTAGAGTGTCGACATTAACACTCTCCTGACAACCCTGTCAAAACTGCTAATGATACCAATCACTTCAGCTCTTTTATCTTGACCATCTTATTCTAAGTCATTTTTCTTTTTTTTTTTCCATTTTTCAGTTCGTTGCAATGCAGACATTGATGATGATAACAACATTTTCCACCCTGACATGGCCCATCAAGTTTTTGGAGATTTGTATGTTCACAAGTCATTTTGATAATTTGGTGTTATATTCTTGTACATTAGAATTTAATGACTCAGACAAAATCAGTTTTCCAAAAAAATGGGAAAGATACTGCGCAATCCATTTTTGACAATAGAAACAGGGGGGTGAGTGATGCCCGCTCTTGACATCACCAAAAGGTATTTGAAGCATTCATAGCCTCTCATTTGCTCAGTGGATATCGGATGACAAAACCTCTCTGTTTTGACAAAATCCTCTCTGGTTTTGATGGACTAAATTCAACTCCACTGGGCTACTGTGTCCAAGGCCACACCTACACGTGGTCCCCCTGTTATCGCAAAGTTGGTCTTGGGCGCGACCGAGCTCCCAGTGGTATAATTGGGTTGGGAGGAGGTGAGCCCCTATAGATGCAGGGCTAGAGCACACCGACATGTGGTATACGCCATGGCCCTCATTTAATCACCTTCACTCTCCCTTGAGTGAGTGTCTTGTCTTCTATCTTATTACTATTTCTATAGGAATCCCCTGTGGACAGGGTGAGAGCTTCAGCGAAACCGCCTCGAGACCATCTACTGGCATACTTGAAGACAAATGACTCTAGCACTGGCTAGAAGTCAATCATGTTTCTTTTTAACAGTCCTGTAGTACATCGCATAGACTCCAGTGACCCAGGATGTGACGATCCTCTGTCGATACATTTGGCCCCCATGAGATACACCTGAATGAACGGAGTAAGTGACAGTGACAGTAGGTGGCGGGGAATGGGCTGTTGTGAATCCTGCTTGAATACAGGGCCTAGAAAGTGAACAAACGGATGGATGATATGTCAGCAGAGACAGAGACACAATACATGCCATGGATGGAATTGAGGCGAGGATTTGCAAAACCTTCACCCTATGGTAGGAAGATAGCCCTCAGGTCCCCCAGGTTTTAACAATGCTATGTACATCAAGACTACAAACCGTTACGAGCTCGGACGCCGCCTCAGTCAACAAGGTCCGCGCCAGACAATGAGCGACCATGCTGGACTGCGCGATAAATTAGCTACTGGAAGAAACTCAAACAACCCATACAAAAACCAGAAACCTCGGATCCAACAAACTTCAATATTTAAATATTTTAATGGAAGAAAAAGCATGAAGATTGGCCAGAGTGGAAAAACAAATAAATTAAACATACTACAACTTAATATTTCAGGCCTCAAAACAAGAAAACAGAGCTAACCAAAACCATGTACAAATACCAGATCCATATTGCCCTACTGCAGGAAACAGTACACAAGAACATAGACACAAATATAACAGGTTACACCAGCTATCTATGTAAGTGTACCAACAACTGCAGGGGTATAATCACCTACATCAAAAGCAATATACTGGGAGATTTAGTGTCACTAACTAATGCCGAACTAACAGATGTTCAGAAAGCCACAATTTGGTTTGCATCCAACAAATATAATATTTATAATGTTTACAATCCACCAGGCACAAATTGTAACATAACAGAACTTGATCAAGTCAACTACCATAGAACTATCTTGGCTGGAGATTTTAATGGACATTCAACACAATGGGGATATTCTAACTCAAATCCCACAGGAAAATACATAGAAGATCTATGCCAATCAACTAATCTGACTGTCATGCAGGACGCAGAATCAACACCAACTCTCCTATATAGAGCCCATCTCTCCCTTAGTAGACCCGATTTGACCATTTGCTCTGCTGATCTCATAAGCTACTGCCACATTGAAGTTATTGATGACATAGGCAGTGATCACAGACCCATAGTCACCATTGTAGACACAAAAACAACAAAAATCAAAACAAAACAGAGAACAAGATGGAATTTAAAGAAAGCTGACTGGAAGCTATATCAAGAAAAATCTGACCAACTCCTGAACAATCTGACAGACAACAGCGTAGAAAAATTAAACGAGATGTTCACACAAATAATACTCAACACTGCAGAACAAACTATACCTAAAGGATGTAGAACACAATATCGACCATTTTGGAACACAGAACTGGAGACAGCAGTATCAGAAAAAAAGAAAGCCAGAACAATACTTGAGCAGAACCCAACTTTAAATAATAAAATAAGCCATAACAAAGCTAGTGCTAAGGTCAAACTAGTTACTAAAAAAGCAAAGAAAGAGAAATGGCAAGAAATATGCAATAAACTCGATCTGCGACATGAAGGAAATAAAGCCTGGAGACTTATGCAATGTTTGTCTGGTGATAAAAGAGAACCAAACCCTAAACCATTCAAATTTGATAATGAAACCATCAGCTCAAAAAAAAAGTATAGTTAAAAAATTAATCAGTCAACAGAGCGAGCAAATGTACAGATAGCGATAAAATCCATCTACGTAATTTAAAATTAATTGAAAGAGCCCCAACAACAAATGTTGCAATATTTGAAGAAGATTTTAACATGAGGGAACTAGGAAAGGCATTAAGAAAATTAAAATGTAGAAAATCCCCAGGGCCTGACAAGGTACACAATGAGATAATAAAGCATCTCGGCAATTCAGGGAAAGAGACATTACTCAGACTGATCAACAAGTCATGGAAAGAAAGCAAAATTCCCAAGACATGGAGAAATGCCTATATAGTGCCATTGCTTAAAAAGAACAAACTTCCAGATGACCCCAGAAGCTATCGTCCCCTGTCCCTAACATCATGCATAAGTAAAATAGCTGAGAGTATGGCCAGTAACAGACTATACTGGTATCTGGAAACCTCTTATACCCTGTGCAACGAACAAGCTGGTTTCAGGGCAGGCAATAACACAGAAGACCAAATCTTCAGGTTAATACAACAGATCCAAGATGGATTTCAGAAGAGACAACATACTCTAGCCATCCTAGTAGACCTGCAGCAGGCTTACGATAGAGTCTGGTGTAAGGGACTTTTATTGAAGATGTGAGATGCCGGAAAACATGGGAAACTGTACAAATGGGTCAAATTTCCTAATTTACAGAACAATACAAACTAAATTAAATGAATCCTTATCAGACAAATAGGTGCTAGAAGAAGGACTACCACAGGGATCACCACTCATTTGTACCCTTTTTTATATATATATATCAATGATCTGACCAAAAACCTGATAAATAAAAAAGCTCTCTGTGCGCATGATCTGGTGGAGTACGAATGAAAATATTAGAACAGCTGAAGCACAACTGAACAAAGACCTGAGACACCTAGAAGAATACTGTAATACCTGGAAAATGAAAATAAATTAAGAGTATAAACAGTATTTACTAAAAGTGACAAAATAGCTAAGGCAAACATCAAACTCAATCTCCAACACAATAGTCTACAAAAGAGGAACACCCTACATATTTAGGAATACAACTAGAACGACAATTGAACCTGAAGAAACACGTAGAGAATCTCACTAAGAAGGCAACACAAAGACTCCAACTAATGAAATGGCTTTCCAGCATCTTATGGGGAGCAGACAAAGAAACACTTAGAAATCTCTATCTGGGATATGTTCGCTCTGTTTTGGATCATGGTAGCTCGCTCCTAGTGACATGCAGCAAAACAACTAACATGTCACTGGACAAGATACAAAATAATGCATTACGACTCATTAGTGGTGCAATGAGGTCCACTCCAGTTGCAGCCTGCAAAATTCACTGCAATGTTGAACCTTTAGAGTTGAGGAGAAACAAGGCCGCTATGGTGCTCTATGAAAGACAAAAAAGAATGAAGAAGGACCACCCTAATAGAAAATTAGTAGATACATGGACCCCAAAAACAAAGAATTAAACAGATGTCAGTATTACAACATGTTAGAAATATACAAGAGAAATTCCATCTACCTGAAAAATGACTACAAACATCAAGAGTCATCAAAGAAATGCCACCATGTACGAATTTTAAAAATCACTAAATAAATGTAGAGATATGTGACAGAACAGATAAAAGGGCAGACCCAGTATCAGTAACACAAGCAGCAAGGAAAACAAAAGATACTTATCCAGAGTATTACCCAGAGGATAAACACAGATAGTGCAGCCACTAACGCTATTTCAAAAGCTGGATATGGAATATTAATACATTATCCAGATGGAACAGCAGAAGAAATATGTGGATCTTGTGATGAAGTCTGTAACAATTATGAAGCAGAAATAACAGCTATAGAAACAGCAATTTATCATTTAAATACGATTTTCGATACCACACACCGAAGAAAACAAACACAGTCATATTTACGGATTCCAAATCGGCTCTGCAAGCACTGGGAAACAACACGAACAAACCAGAACTCACACAGCTTATCATAGATACAGATAAACTCATTGAAACACATAACATAAGATTGGTAACGCAGTGGATCCCTGGACACTCAAACATACCAGGAAATGATAAGGCAGATACATTAGCTAAGAGAGGATCCAGACAAACACAGATACATACATCCATCACACTAGACACAGCCAAACATGTCATAAACTCCAACAGTAGAGAGGAGTGGTTGAATGGATGGGCCTTAGGGAAAACAGGGAGAGAGCTTTTCAAATATATGGCAAGACCAAATCCACAAGACAACATCAACAACCTAACAAGAAGAGACCAAACCACCATCTTCAGACTGAGAACAGGACATATTATGCTGAATAACCACATTAATAGAATACAGCAAAACCATACCCCAGTATGTCCTCTCTGTAATCACCCACAAGAAACTGTAGAACATCACCTGTTTCAATGTCCAAAGCTCACTGACAACAGAACAACACTACTTCCTCAAAGACCCTCCAAATGGAACACTCTGTATGGAACCACAGCAGAACGTAAAAATACTTGTAGATACTACAACATGGCATTGGACCAAAGAGCATCAGCTCAAAGGTCACTGGATCCATAACAACAACAACAATAGAAACAAGAAAAAGAGTTCTTAAATGTTATGTAGAACCAGTCTTAACATATGGATGTGAATCATGGACAATAGAACAACAGAGAATAAAATAACTGTTGGAGTTTGTAGAAAAGTGATTTTACAGAAGAATGTTGAGAATACCATGGACTGCTAAGAAGAGTAATGAAAACATTCTGAAAGAGGCAAACCAAAAAAAGAGAGCTAATTTCCAAAATTAGGAAGAAGCAATCATCATTCCTTGACCATGCAATGAAAAGGGAACAGCTGAAATATATTATGACAACTGGGAAAGTTGAGGGACAAAAAAATAGAGGGAAGCAGCAAATAGAAAAGATACAAGACAGCTTAAGAGAAGGTCAACAACAGAAATGATAAATAACTGTCGAGATCGAAAGTTGTGGAGAGACATGATCACCTGTGTCAGCAGTCATGGTACTTGATGATGATGATGACAGTAGAATCTGGTTATAACAAGGTTGTGGGGAGCATCTAAATATTTTTGTTATAACTGTAACTTGGTGCAACCAATTTATGTTTATAATAGAGAAATGTGCTGTGTGAACTTCAGAAACAGATCGAGCGATTACTTCCCTTGAAAAGTCTTTGATATCTCTATCTCTCTATTGACCTTTCGAGCCATAGCTGGCCCATAGGGCGTAGACCAAGATACTCCTTCTCTTATCTGAATTTTTGTTCTGGCAGTTTTCAATTCTTTTAAAGATATTTTATCAAATCTCGCCATTTGTTTCTGTTCTGTGCAAGTAGCTCTATCTCATTGAGGGAGCTGATTCCTGTTTGATATTACCGATTGTAAACTCTAACTTAATTAATGTTGTTTCTGTCCTTTAGGATTGTATGTAGTGTGCTTGAGGAAATATGTTCTGCATATTTTGGCTTTTAATTTGAACTAAAGTAAAGGTAAAGTTCAAGACTTGAACTGGCATCTTAGCACGCGATTTTCCACCCATATGTGCTCGGCTGCCTATCCAGAAATGTTCGGAGATTTCTGGATACTGTCGCTTCAAGCAACGAAACTCACGATGTGAGGCGACATTCCTCACCTTCCCATGGTAATACCCTGGTACCCATTCCTGCCAGCAGCTGGGTTGACCGCGGGGTTTTTTTTTTTTCCTAACCACGAGTACAATTCACACTGCTCTCAGCGGGAATCGAACACGGGTTGTCCAAACGTCGGTAGTCCAGTCGAGTGGTTTTCCCAACTATTTATTCACTTGCTGTATCAACATCACTTTCGTTTTAAGTAATGTCCACTTGCATTTCTTGCCAGTACTGGAAAAGGGGGGGGGGGGGGAACAGGCAAATAATTGTAGTAGAACTGATATCAAGAAGCAAGTAGTGGGGTGTAAACTTCTACAAGGTATGGTGACAGCTTTACAACAACAACAACAACAAAAGTGGGTTGGAGGGGATACAATAGAATACTGATGTTTCAGCCCATATGTAGTCTTCTTTAGAAAATGAAAACAACACCAATGAACAACAAAACAGATAAACTTTACTACATCTAGAATGAGCAGAACAGGCAAATCAAGAAGAAATAAACAGAGGGACAAGAGTTGAAATGAGGGAAATTTGCTATATATCAGAGGATAAAAATAGATATGTGAAAACATGTAAGGTAAAATTGATATGAAATCAAAGCAAGGCTCAACTTGGAAAAATCCAATGGCTCCCAGTGAGAATAACTAGCAAATGGGGGGGGGGGGGGGTGTTGTTGTTTGTGGGCGGATATGTCCGTATTTTGTTTTATTCCTTCTTTTGTAATTTTGTAAAGCTGTCACCACACCTTGGAGGAGTGTACGTTACACCCCACAACTTCCTCCAGTACTGGAAATCATTGTGATAACAAATTTAATGGCTTGTTAATAGATTTGAACAGGTATGTAAATGTGTGCCAATATTCAACTTTTATAACGAATACCTTTTGGCCATTCTTCTTCTTCTTCTTTCCTTCCTCATCTGCCTTTCAGCGTCGAGGGGAGATATAATTTGCGGTCTTTTGCTCTTCTGTTCGCCTCTGCTGCTGTTATGTTTCCTAGTGCTTCTAATATTCCATCGATCCATCTTTTTCGTGGTCGACCCTTTGGGTCTGTTGTTCTCATAACGTTTGTTGAAGGCTCGTTGTGTTGTGTTTTGTTCTTTCTGCCTTGTCACGTGGCCGAACCATTTTATCTGTTGTTTCCTTATATATTCTATGGCTGGGGCTATTCCTAGCTTTTTTCTCAGTTCTTCATTTCTGATCTTATCTCTCAGACTGTTTCCTGTCATTCGTCTAACACATTTCATCTCTGTAGATGTTATTTTTTCTTATTGTTCTTGCATCTAGAGTCCAGGTCTGGCATTGGTAGCACAACGTTGGAATGAAGATTGTATTGTATAGTGCTCGTTTTGCCTCCAGAGTTATTTCCTTGTTGGACAATAGTGGTGATAACTGTCCGATGATTTGACAAGCTTTGTTGCATCTTGATTCTATCTCTGCTGTTTGGGAATTGTCGTTTGTCATTAGACTTCCTAGGTATATGAATTCCTCTACTTGTTTTAGTTGTCTGCCTTCTATAGTTATGTTGATGTTCTGTTTATTTTTGGCGACATTCATGACTTCTGTTTTGTTGATGTTGATTTTCATGTTGTATTTTGTTCCTAAGATGTTGAGTTTGTTTAAGTGTTCTTGTAGGTCTTCTATTGTTTCATGTATTAGTGCCTGGTCGTCTGCAAATAGAAGCTCGTTGATCTCCTCTGTCTCTGATGGGTTGGCTAGCTTGCATATATGGTCCATGTATGTAATAAACAGTAGGGGGGATATTACGTACCCCTGTCTTACACCTGATCTAACTTCGAAGTGGTCTGTGTAGCCTGTTGCTGTTCTGACCCTGCAGCTGCTGTTGGCGTAGAGACTTTTAATAATGTTGGTTAGATGTTGGCTTACTCCGTATGTTGTTAGTATCTCCCACAGTTGTTCTCTGTTTACTCTGTCGAATGCTTTTTCCTGGTCAATGAAGGCTATATATAAGTTTTGGTTGTGTTCTGTCGTTTTTTCTGCAAGCTGTTTTAATGTGAATAGTGTGTCGGTACATCTTCTGTTTTTTCGGAACCCCATTTGAGAATCGCTTAACTGTAGTTCTATTATTGGTCTCAGTCTTTTTTCCAAGATTTTGGCGTATAGCTTTCCTACATGGCTGAGCAGAGATATACCTCTATATTGATTGCAGTCTCTTTTGCTACCTTTCTTTTTCCATATTGGTATGATGATTGCCTGTTGCCAGTCTTCTGGGGCTTGTTGTTGGTGCCATGCTGCATTAAATATTCTGTGCAGCCATTGCATTCCTGTTTCTCCCGCTGCTGCTATTATTTCTATTGGAATGTTATCTATCCCTGGTGCTTTGTTTCTTGGTGCATATTTGATTACTTCTTGGCCATTGTAAAAAATTAAAGTGCCTCGTCATGCCAAGTGGCGTATAGGGAATATGGTGTTAGTGACCATAAATTTTACAGACCTTCGGCACATGATTTTTGGGGTAATGTGGTCGGTATTATGCCCGTGCCGCTTTACTTTCCCAGAAAAAAATCCAGTACCCAATAACGGCTGGATGAACCGGAAGCCGTCGGAGGGGATTGAACACTACCTCTTGTCCTTTGTAGTCCGGTTCACTAACCACTGAGCTATCGTGGCTCCCTCTTTTGGCCATGGGCCTATCCTATAAAAAGAGACATAGTCATTTCCCCAAGCACAGGCCACAACTTGTACTGTATGCTGTTGTTTCCCCAGACCATACCTCTCTCAACCACTGTCGTGTGCAAATAGACATGCTTGGCCATACTATTTACACACCGTTAACAAATTAATTTTTTGACTAGGCAAATGTGACTGTATGTATTATAACCAATTTGCAGGCTGTGTGACGTTATAAAAGAATTTTAGAAATATATAATAAAGAAGAAAATATTCACAGATTTTAAAAACTGACATTTCAAGGTTCTCGTTTTACCCATTCTTGTTATATCTGGATTCTACTGTATCAATATTCTTGATATTTTTTTCTTAATCTTGCAACTTCTACAGGCTAGCATTGTTGCCAAAGAGTGGATAATTCGCAATGCCTTAATTTGTAGATAGATATATAGAAATGTTAAAGCACCTTATTCATATAAATATGTGTTAGTGAATCATCATAAACTGGTTATTAATTAGCACAATAAACATTGCTACACTTTGGGCAGATCTGTTTTGTTAATAGATATTTAATCAGAAGGTGGATGTATAATCTCTTTGGCTCTCTTCATTGTTCTATAATCACTTTGATATGCCATAGAGAATCATATACAGATTATGAATCTATCTATCTATTGACCTTTCGAGCCGTAACCGGCCCATAGGGCGTAGACCAAGATACACCTTCTCCTATCTGAATTTTTTGTTCTAGCAGTTTTCATTTAAAGATATTTTATCAAATCTCGCCATTTGTCTCTGTTCTGTGCAAGCAGTTCTATCTCATTGAGGGAGCCGATTCCTGCTGCTCTTGCCTCTCTCATCAATGTTCTTCTCAGTGTCTCCCTGGGTCTTCCTCTTTTTCTCTTACCTGTTGTTTCCCATATGAGGGCTTGCTTTGCTATTCGGTTATTATCTCTTCTCATCACATGTCCAACATATGACCATCATCTTTCTGTATCAGGTCTACGTTTCATTAACAACATCGTTTTTATGATTATGATTCTGAAATGAGAAAATAAGCAGATTATCTAAAATATCAGTGATAATCTGCTTTGCATAAGTAAAAGTGATAAAGTTGTAAATTTGTATTCTTTGTTATCATTTCAGAGAGATGATATTTGGTTACAAAGGTCTGAAAGTCTCTATTTACTTCACAGCAGCCAAACTATTACCATATTTCAGTATCACTTATGATGATGTTTGTGATGTGGCCCGCCATGGTGTGCTTGTAAGTGATGATTTCTTGAAATTAGATGAGATCAGGTAGCCGATTCAATAGCTTCTCATGTTCCAAACCAGAAGAACACTGTTTTGAAGTATGGTAGTTGTTGACTATCAGTTAGTTGTGTACTAGTTGTGTCTCATCAGCACAAACACAAAACATAGACTATTCAAATCAAATGTACTATCAATCCTTACGTATGTGTGTGAAAGCTGGAAAACAACAAGAGACATAGTATCAAAGTTGAACGCATTAGAAAATAAATGTCTAAGGAAAATACTTGGTACAGCGTGGAACGAATTCAAAACAAACGAGGAAATTAGAGAAATTGCCAATCAACCACTATCTTCAGTAATAAAGAAAAGACGATGGTCATATGTTGGACATGTGATGAGAAGAGATAATAACCAAATAGCAAAGCAAGCCCTCATGTGGGAAACAACAGGTAAGAGAAAAAGAGGAAGACCCAGAGAGACACTGAGAAGAACATTGCTGAGAGAGGCAAAAGCAGCAGGAATCGGCTCCCTCAATGAGATAGAGCTGCTTGCACAGAACAGAGACAAATGGCTAGATTTGATAAAATATCTTTAAAAAAATTGAAAACTTGCTAGAACAAAAATTCAGATACGAGGAGTATCTTGGTCTACGCCCTATGGGCCGGCTACGGCTCGAAAGGTCAATAGATAGATAGATAGAATTCTATTCTATTCTATTCATGGAATCGGTTCCACTGCAGTCAGGGCATCCCCATATCCACTTCACCGGCTGTCCCAGTATTTCTCGAAGCGTACGCAGACTGACTGTTCCTGCAAGGTGTTGATTATAGTTGCAAATGCTTTTTCCACTACGCACTGGGATCGACCAGATCCCTTGTCAACTTTTAGACTCATCAGTCTCTCATTATATTCATCATTGTCCTACCCTTTCTCCTCCTCTTCTTATATAGAATATATAAAGAAACAGCAGATTATAATGGTAAATTATATCTCTCCACGACGCTGAAAGGTAAATGAGGAAAGAAAGAAGAAGAAAAAGAATATTCTTTCAATGTGTGTGGAGCCACAATACCTTATTTGTTAGTGAACTGGACTACAAAGGACAAGAGGTAGGGTTCGATCCCAACTGGCGGCTTCCTGTTCTTTCCGGTGCTACCCAGCCTTTAATGGGTACCGGATTATTTTCTGGGAAAGTAAAGCAGCACATGCGTAATACTGACCACATTACCCCAAAAATCAAGTGAAGGTCTGTAAAATGTATGGTCACTAACACCATAATCCCTATACGCCACTTGGCGTGCCGGGGCTACTTTACTTACTTTCAGCGTGTGCACAAAATGTTGTTTTAAATTATATGCAATTCCAATACTCCGTCAGTGTGTACACAAAAGGTTGTAATAAATTAGTTAGCTTCTGATTTGTCAATATTCATGCTGTCATTTACCATTCAGTGATTCTCTGTCATGTGGTTTGGGTTAGACCTTAGAAATGTGACATGTCTGTACTAACATCTTTTATTTTTCCTGACCAATGTCAGAAATTCTTGTGGGCCTATGTTATTGATCTTTTTATGAACTGTCTTATTTGTGATGTGGTTTCGCTATGAAATAAGATCCTACAATTTATAAAATAAGATTCTACTATATATATAAAATAAGATCCTATTCTGTATGAGATAAAATCCTACTCTATATAACATAAGATTCTACTCGGGGGGAATTGTTGGTCTTGAGGCAAGACGCCGGCCTTGAAACAGTTTGTGGGTTCAAAACCCGGCTGCACCTGTTCGGATTTTTATTTGCGATTTCTCTCTGCGGCAACCACCCTTGGTCTCCGCAGCGGGGCCCGGCTTGAAACATCAATTACTCATGGACGAAAAAAACACGAGTACCTCTGAAGATGGAGTTATCTGCCTGGGATGTGTGGCGAGGGACCCATGTGCACACGGCTGCCAGGGAAAAATGGATTAACATGCAAAATTCAGTTCCTAGTCTCTTGGGACTTTGTCAGAGGTACAAAGCTGGCGAACGCAACAAAAAAAACCAAGATCCTACTCTGTATGAAGTGGTTATGGTCTTACCCTATTTCCACAGCTTATATTTTCATTTCTAATTCTGCATTTGGGGGTTCATGTTTTACATCTTACCCTATTTCCACAGCTTATATTTTCATTTCTAATTCTGCATTTGGGGGTTCATGTTTTACATCTTACCTTATTTCCACAGCTTATATTTTCATTTCTAATTCTGCATTTGGGGGTTCATGTTTTACATGCTTATAACAAAATAATACCAGTATATACAGTTGTCCAACTTATATTTGAAGTTGATTTCTCTTACCAAATTGTTTTTAGTCTTGTTGATGCGGTTGTTTGTACTATTTTGATTTTGAAACCGCCATTATCCTTTATGTTACTTGCTATATTTTCTCCTACATTAGCCAGATGATGTGGAGAAGAAAATGGTTGATGACCTGCCTGTTGGATACACCACAAACCTGGACTTGTTCCAGAACTCATTACAGGAGGACTGGCATTTCAAACCATTTGGCCAGTTGATTGATTCCTACACACTTTCATCTAGTAAGAATTGAAATCTGTTATTTAATATTGTTTTTTATTGGTTAAAAACCACGCTAGAACTCAGAAACACTGAACCCAACATCATGAAAGAGGAAATCGAAGAAGTAATCAAATATGCACCAAGAAATAAAGCACCGGGTCATACATACCACTAGAAATAATAGCAGCAGCAGGAGTGCAATGGCTGCACAGAATATTTAATGCAGCATGGCGCCAACAACAAGCCCCAGAAGGCTGGCAGCAGGCAGACATCATACCAATATGGAAAAAGAAAGGTAGCAAAAGAGACTGCAATCAATATAGAGGTATATCTCTTCTCAGCCATGTAGGAAATCTATACGCCAAAATCTTGGAAAAAAGGCTGAGACCAATAATAGAACTACATTTAAGCGATTCTGAAATGGGGTTCCGAAAAAACAGAGGATGCACTGACGCACTATTTACATTAAAACAGCTTGCAGAAAAAACGACAGAACACAATCAAAATTTATACAGAGCCTTCATTGACCAGGAAAAAGCATTCAACAGAGTAAACAGAGAACAACTGTGGGAGATACTAACAACAAACGGAGTAAGCCAACATCTAACCAACATTATTAAAAGTCTCTACGCCAACAGCAGCTGCAGGGTCAGAACAGCAGCAGGCTACACAGACCACTACGAAGTTAGATCAGGTGTAAGACAGAGGTGTGTACTATCCCCCTTACTGTTTATTACATACATGGAAGCTAGCCAACCCATCAGAAACAGAGGAGATCAATGAGCTTTTATTTGCAGACGATCAAGCACTAATACATGAAACAATAGAAGACCTACAAGAACACTTAAACAAACTCAACAGCTCAGGCACAAAATACAACATGAAAATCAATAGAACAGAAGTCATGAATGTGGCCAAAAATAAACAGAACATCAACATAACTATAGAAGGAAGGCAACTAAAACAAGTAGAGGAATTCATATACCTAGGAAGTCTAATGACAAACAATAATTCTCAAACAGCAGAGATAGAATCAAGATGCAACAAAGCTTGTCAAATCATCGGACAGTTATCACCACTATTGTCCAACAAGGAAATAACTCTGGAGGTAAAACGAGCACTATACAATACAATCTTCATCCCAACGTTGTGCTACCAATGCCAGACCTGGACCCTAGATGCAAGAACAAAAAGAAAAATAACCTCTACAGAGATGAAATGTGTTAGATGAATGACAGGAAACAGTCTGAGAGATAAGATTAGAAATGAAGAACTGAGAAAAAAGCTAGGAATAGCCCCCCGCCATAGAATATATAAGGAAACAACAGATGAAATGGTTTGGCCACGTGGCAAGGCAGAGAGATCAAAACACAACACAACGAGCCTTCAACAAACGTTGTGAGAACACCAGATCCAAGGGTCGACCACGAAAAAGATTGATCGATGGAATATTAGCAGCACTAGGAAACCTAACAGCAGCAAAGGCGAACAGAAGAACAAAAGACCGCAAATTATATCTCCCGTCGAATGCTGAAAAGCAGATGAGGAAGGAAAGAAGAAGAAGGTTGGTTTGAAATATGAAATAAATTTGACTCAAAGCCTCCTGGCTACTGCATTAGGCATGGGTCTTTTAGTTATGGAACAAGTTGAAAACTGTGTGAGGTTGAATTAGATGTGATTAGATTATATTTCCCTTGCATGTTCGTTCTTTTTTGTTATCACCGTTTTCTGAGGAAGGCCTCATGCAGACCAAATGTAAATAGTCTGAATCAACCAGTTGGTTTGGTTAACATTTGTACCTGGAATCAACCAGTTGGTTTGGTTAACGTGTGTACCCAGAATCAACCAGTTGGTTTGGTTAACGTGTGTACCCAGAATCAACCAGTTGGTTTGGTTAACATTTGTACCCAGAATCAACCAGTTGGTTAACGTATGTACCTGGAATCAACCAGTTGGTTAATATTTGTACCTGGAATCAACCAGTTGGTTTGGTTAACATTTGTACCCAGAATCAACCAGTTGGTTAGCATTTGTACCTGGAATCAACCAGTTGGTTAGCATTTGTACCTGGAATCAACCAGTTGGTTAATATTTGTACCTGGAATCAACCAGTTGGTTAACATTTGTACCCAGAATCAACCAGTTGGTTAACATTTGTACCTGGAATCAACCAGTTGGTTAATATTTGTACCCAGAATCAACCAGTTGGTTAGCATTTGTACCTGGAATCAACCAGTTGGTTAATATTTGTACCTGGAATCAACCAGTTGGTTAGCATTTGTACCTGGAATCAAGGAATGTTGTTGTGTGACCTTGTTCATTGGAGGGAAACCGTTGGCCTTCATTTGCACTATACATATCAGATCACTTTTTAGTAGTAAACTCTGAGCTGAGGGAGATAGCCAGTAAATATTTTTGGAGGTTTCAAAAAGTTATCTTGAATGCAAACTTTGCAAATTTCAAAAAGATAATAAGGAGCCTTGGAATTTGAGAACTAGACCATATAAAAGGTATTAAAGGTCCTCATATTAAAGGTCTTAGTCTGAACAGTAAGAAAACAGGAGTAATGGTTATATCGAAGAAACAATCATCACCATCATGCGGCATAAAAATGAACAGGACAAATCTGAAACAAGTGCAACGTTTCAAATACTTGGGCATAATAATAACATCAGATGGAAGATGCACCACAGAAATAAAAAGCAGAATAGCTCAGGCCAAAATAGCATTTCAGAAAATGACAAATATCTTGTGGAACAAATCTATGTCAATAGAAATGAGAAAGAGAGTTCATCGGTGCTATATAGAACCAATTCTGACCTATGAAAGCGAATCATGGACAGTAGACAAACCAATGAAAAGATGATTAGAGGCCACAGAAATGGGATTTCTCAGTAGAATGCTGAAAGTTCCCTGGACAGCTAAAAAGACCAATAAAAAAATTCTCAAAGAGACCAACACAAAAAGGGAACTCCTAAACACATCAGAAAGAAACAATCAATATTTTTCGGGCACATCATGAGAACAGGAGAGTTGGAATACTTGATTACAACTGGAAAAATACAGGAAAAAAGAGATCGCGGATGACAAAGAGAGAAGATGCTACATAGCTTGGTATCTTGGCATGGAAAGCAGTTAACAACAGAATTGATACGTTGGATGCACTGTGGTTAGTAGATTGTGGAAGGACCTGATCACCTACGCCAACCGGTATGGCACATGATGATGTTGAGACCATATAATAGCTCATGATTGTATGAAAGCACATTTTAAAGTTTCCAAAAGATCAAGAATTTATTGAAAATCATACCAGATGGGAAACTACTGATGTGATACTCTAACAAACCTCATCATCATTGAGTGCCATCTCCACAACGAAGGTTGGCTACCATGGAGCGCCATTCCACTCTGTCTCTTGCTTTAATGGTGCAGATTGTCATAGGATGACTTGCCCATCTTTTGATGTTACTTGCCCATATTAGTCTAGGTCTGCCTCTGCCTCTTTTACCTGTATTTTCCCTTCCAATATTACTTTTATTAGGCTGCTGTGTCTTTTAACATGCCCCAAAAATTTCATTTGTCGTGTTCTAATTGTGTTTAGTAGTTCTCTTTTCATTTTTAGTTGTTTTAAAACTTCATCATTTGTTTTGTTTTCTTTCCATCCAATTCTACCTATTCTTCTATAGATCCACATTTCAAAGGCTTAAACTTTCTGTTCTGTTTTCTTGTCTAATGTCCATATTTTTGCACCATACAGGAATATTGAGAAGATGTAAAACTTTGCTATTTTTAGTTTTAGCCCTAGGGTTATTTGTTTTGATGTTAGTACATTTTTCATGACATTAAAATTACTTTTTGCCATATAACAAACCTCAAATTACAATATTGTATAGATATCAGTGGAGTTCAGATATAATTCTCATTGTAAAATAAGAAAGACACATTTTCATGTAAAGTACTAGACTTGAATCAGCGTCTTTGCACATGAGTTTTCAACCATATGTGCTCGGCTACCTATCCAGAAGTGTTCTGATACTTCTGGAGTGTCACTTCAAGCATAAAAAATCATGATGTGAGGTGGTATTCCTCACCTTGCCAGAGCACTACTACCCTGGTACCCATTTCTGCCAGCAGCTGGGTCGACACCGGGGATATGTTTTTTCCCAGCTGTGTGTACAATTCACTCTGCTTCCAGCGGGAATCAAACACGGGTTGCCCAAACGTCAGTAGCCCAGTTGGGTGGTTTTCTCCAAACTAGGTTACCTACCTTCCCCCAAAGATTGACTGGAAACCACACAAAAATAGTCTAAAATTATATTGTGACAGGGGATAGGTTCAGAGGTAAGACATTGACCTCTGGATAAGAAGGTCCCCAATCTCAGGTTAGTGAGAGCCAATATCAGGCTCTCTCAGATAATGTTAAAAAACAAGAAGCCCCATGTGCATTCTGTTAACTCTTTCCATACATTTTGCCGCACAGTGCGCCACGCTCAATTCGATTAGTGTGTTTACATGTCTTGTATCATCTTAGAATTGTGGATATATAGAAAAATAGGTAGAATTGGATGAAAGGAAAACAAAATAAATGATGAAGTCTTGAAACAACTAAAAATGAGAAGAGAACTACTAAACACAATTCAAACAAGACAAATACGATTTTTGGGCCATGTTAAAAAACACAACAGCCTACTAAAAGTAATCCTGGAAGGGAAAATACAAGGTAAAAGAGGCAGACCAAGATTAACATGGACGAGTAACATCAAAAGATAGACAAACCAGCCTATGACAACCTGCATCATCAAAGCAAGAGACAGAGCAGAATGACGCTCCATGGTACCCAACCTTCGTTGTGGAGATGGCACTCGATGATGATGATGTATCATCTTGATATTGATGAAATCTAATACCATGTTCGATTATAATCTAAAAATTCATATATAATATTTTATCATCATCATCAAGTACCGGGCCTACTGGCGTAGATGATCATGTCTCTCCACAACTTTCAATCGCGGCAGTTATTTATCATTTCTGTTGTTGACCTTCTGCCAAGCCATTTTCTTAAGCTGTCTAGTATCTTTTCTCTTTGCTTCCCTCTATCTCTTCGTCCCTCAATTTTCCCAGTTGTTACAATATATTCCAGTTGTTCTCTTCTCATTACATGGCCAAAAAATTATGATTGTCTCTTCCTAATATTGGAAATTAGCTCTCTTTTTGCTTTGGCCTCTTTCAGAACGTTTTCATTACTCTTCTTAGCTGTCCATGGTATTTTTAACATTCTTCAGTAAAACCACATTTCTACAGACTCCATTGATTTTCTTGTCTGTTGTCCTATTGTCCATGATTCACATCCATATGTTAAGACTGGCTCTACATAACATTTAAGAACTCTTTTTTTGTTTCTATTGTCAAAAATGGATTGCATAGTATCTTCCTCATTTTTGGAAAGCTGCTTCTACCTGAGCCATTCTGCATCTCACCTCATAACATATAATAATATGTTATATGTTAGATAAATATAAATTTATAGATTGATTCTTAAAACCATGAAAAATTTTGTCTCTGAAATCTCTTCCGTTGCGTCAATAAAAAGCTTCCATACAGAAAGAGATAAAGAACCACTGACTGTTAGAAATTGCAAAGATTAGGTCAAAAATGGTCACTGCCCAGACAAAATTGATAGGAAAAGTCTAAAGAGTCCAAGCTTTTGATGATTGAAAAGAAAAATGAGAGTGCCTCTAAAGTCTGAGAATATCTATCATGAGAGTGCCTCTAAAGTCTGAAAATATCTATCATGAGAGTGCCTCTAAAGTCTGAAAATATCTATCATGCGAGTGTCTCTAAAGTCTGAGAATATCTATCATGACAGTGCCTCTAAAGTCTGAGAATATCTATCATGAGAGTGCCTCTAAAGTCTGAAAATATCTATCATGAGAGTGCCTCTAAAGTCTGAGAATATCTATCATGAGAGTGCCTCTAAAGTCTGAGAATATCTATCATGAGAGCACTTCTAAAGTCTGAGAATATCTATCATGAGAGCACTTCTAAAGTCTGAGAATATCTATCATGAGAGTGCCTCTAAAGTCTGAGAATATCTATCATGAGAGTGCCTCTAAAGTCTGAGAAAATCCATCTTTATGGCCATTATGCCTGAGAACACAGCTGCCAATGTGAAAAATAAGAAAAAGAGATTTTCATGCAAAATTCACTGACTAGACTTTGTTAGAGATACACAGCTGGAGTATGCTAAACAAACATACTTGCTATGCGTGTAACAATCTATAACTTATGCTTCTAGTAATTTCTTTTTCATTATGATTTTTTTTTTTTTTTTTTCATTTAGAAACAGGAGAGCGACAATTTGAAGTGTACCAAGTTAAGATGGAGGAACCAGGCTTTAGAAACTATCACTCAAGATTGCAATCTTTTGTCAAATTTTTTATTGATGCTGCCTCCTACATTGATGTTGATGATGAACAGTGGGACTATTACTTGTTGTGAGTTATCAGATCAATTTTTTACAAAGCCTCCAAAATAAAACCACATATATATATATATATATATATATATATATATATATATAAATATGTGTCTGACAATGCAGTCCAGGATGGAAAAGGCTTTGTTTTTTCTTTCAGTGGAACCGAGGGAAGTCATTGCAGCCACCACTGAAACTTACTGTAAGAGTCAACTGCCAGCATTAACCTTCTATCAACATCATCATCATCTCACAATGCTGTTGGTTCTTACAGTAAGATTAAGTGGTGGTTGCAATGACAACCGTTGGTTCTGCTTAAAAAAAATGGACATACTTCAGTACCAGACATATTTGAAAACAGTGTACAATGTTAGATAGGTCACTGTGTGTGATTTTTTTTTATATAAAATAAAACTTGGTGCACATTTCAATGTGGGTGTACACTTACCCATGCAGTTACAAGTGGCCGGCACTGTTCATTAGGAGATAGTAATGACACAAGCTAAATCATGTCAAAAGAATATATCACAGATAAATGGAAGGTAACTGGAAATCGATCGAATAACATATGCAGGAAAACTTAACTGTTGAAATAGAGCTTAAAAAGATATCAGCAGAAACATTGTTTTTTTTCCTCAGTGCCAAGACTGAACCAAAAGCAGCAAGTTATAGGAACGTTAGCTGCTAGAACAACTATATTGGCTTCATCACAAGATTTCAGTGTTCACCGGAAGATACAGAATATCATCTAACTCATTATCACCAAAATGAATCCACAGCTAATCGCTAAAAAAGTGGCTGACCATGAGTTGCCACCTCTACTCAAGACCATTTCAAACGCCTTAAGTATTTTCTTAGCAGGTTTATACTCAGGGGACTTGGACAGCAAGGAACATTCCAGGTTTAAGACATGTATCATGAACAGTGTGGAACAGGCTAAGAGAGGCAAATTTGTTTCCCCACTAACCTTCAATTAGACCTTTCATGTCAGTTCACCACAGACAAGCATACTCGGCCTGGACCAGACAAGCATACTCGGCCTGGACCAGACAAGCATACTTGGCCTGGACCAGACAAGCATACTCGGCCTGGACCAGACAAGCATACTTGGCCTGGACCAGACAAGCATACTCGGCCTGGACCAGACAAGCATACTTGGCCTGGACCAGACAAGCATACTCGGCCTGGACCAGACAAGCATACTCGGCCTGGACCAGACAAGCATACTTGGCCTGGACCAGACAAGCATACTTGGCCTGGACCAGACAAGCATACTCGGCCTGGACCAGACAAGCATACTTGGCCTGGACCAGACAAGCATACTCGGCCTGGACCAGACAAGCATACTTGGCCTGGACCAGACAAGCATACTCGGCCTGGACCAGACAAGCATACTTGGCCTGGACCAGACAAGCATACTCGGCCTGGACCAGACAAGCATACTTGGCCTGGACCAGACAAGCATACTCGGCCTGGACCAGACAAGCATACTTGGCCTGGACCAGACAAGCATACTCGGCCTGGACCAGACAAGCATACTTGGCCTGGACCAGACAAGCATACTCGGCCTGGACCAGACAAGCATACTCGGCCTGGACCAGACAAGCATACTTGGCCTGGACCAGACAAGCATACTCGGCCTGGACCAGACAAGCATACTCGGCCTGGACCAGACAAGCATACTCGGCCTGGACCAGACAAGCATACTCGGCCTGGACCAGACAAGCATACTCGGCCTGGACCAGACAAGCATACTCGGCCTGGACCAGACAAGCATACTCGGCCTGGACCAGACAAGCATACTCGGCCTGGACCAGACAAGCATACTTGGCCTGGACCAGACAAGCATACTCGGCCTGGACCAGACAAGCATACTCGGCCTGGACCAGACAAGCATACTCGGCCTGGACCAGACAAGCATACTCGGCCTGGACCAGACAAGCATACTCGGCCTGGACCAGACAAGCATACTCGGCCTGGACCAGACAAGCATACTTGGCCTGGACCAGACAAGCATACTCGGCCTGGACCAGACAAGCATACTCGGCCTGGACCAGACAAGCATACTTGGCCTGGACCAGACAAGCATACTCGGCCTGGACCAGACAAGCATACTCGGCCTGGACCAGACAAGCATACTCGGCCTGGACCAGACAAGCATACTCGGCCTGGACCAGACAAGCATACTTGGCCTGGACCAGACAAGCATACTCGGCCTGGACCAGACAAGCATACTCGGCCTGGACCAGACAAGCATACTTGGCCTGGACCAGACAAGCATACTCGGCCTGGACCAGACAAGCATACTCGGCCTGGACCAGACAAGCATACTTGGCCTGGACCAGACAAGCATACTCGGCCTGGACCAGACAAGCATACTCGGCCTGGACCAGACAAGCATACTCGGCCTGGACCAGACAAGCATACTTGGCCTGGACAAGACAAGCATACTCGGCCTGGACCAGACAAGCATACTCGGCCTGGACCAGACAAGCATACTTGGCCTGGACCAGACAAGCATACTCGGCCTGGACCAGACAAGCATACTTGGCCTGGACCAGACAAGCATACTCGGCCTGGACCAGACAAGCATACTTGGCCTGGACCAGACAAGCATACTCGGCCTGGACCAGACAAGCATACTCGGCCTGGACCAGACAAGCATACTCGGCCTGGACCAGACAAGCATACTCGGCCTGGACCAGACAGGATGTGGCGTGGCCATATCAATGGTGACACATAGTGTTCTCTGTGAGACCAGATTCTGTTTACAAGACAATGAAGGTACACAGGCATCTAGAAGAACATTTTGCTAAGTGTGTGTGCTAGGGAGAAACAGCATGAGAGGAGGCAAGATGCCAGTTTGTAATGATGGTATACAGGCGTCAAGGAGAACATTTTGTTCACAAGTGTGTGTTAGGGAGAAACAGCATGAGAGGAGGCAGTGTAGTGGTTTGTAATGATGGTGTACAGGTGTCAAGGAGAACATTTTGGTTACAAGTGTGTGTTAGAGAGAAACAGCATGAGAGGAGGCAGTGTAATGGTTTATAATGATGGTATACAGGTGTCAAGGAGAACATTTTGGTTACAAGTGTATGTTAGGGAGAAACAGCATGAGAGGAGGCAGTGTAATGGTTTATAATGATGGTATACAGGTGTCAAGGAGAACATTTTGGTTACAAGTGTATGTTAGGGAGAAACAGCATGAGCGGAGGCAGTGTAATGGTTTGTAATGATGGTATACAGGCGTCAAGGAGAACATTTTGGTCACAAGTGTGTGTTAGGGAGAAACAGCATGAGAGGTGGCAGTGTAAGGGTTTGTAATGATGGTGTACATGTGTCAAGGAGAACATTTTGGTTACAAGTGTGTTTTAGGGAGAAACAGCATGAGAGGAGGCAGTGTAATGGTTTGTAATGATGGTGTACAGGTGTCAAGGAGAACATTTTGGTCACAAGTGTGTGTTACAGAGAAACAGCATGAGAGGAGGCAGTATAATGATGGTATACAGGCATCAAGGAGAACATTTTGGTCACAAGTGTGTGTTACAGATAAACAGCATGAGAGGAGGCTGTATAATGATGGTATACAGGCGTCAAGGAGAACATTTTGGTCACAAGTGTGTGTTACAGAGAAACAGCATGAGAGGAGACAATGTAATGGTTTGTAAAACCATTTTTGCTAAGTGATCACTTCCTCAGTTATTCAATCACCCTTATTATGCGCCAAGTTTATTTTATGTCTTGCAAGAAATAATGCACAGTGACCTATTTTATGTCTTGCAAGTAATAATGCACAGTGACCTATTTTATGTCTTGCAAGAAATAATGCACAGTGACCTATATAATGTTGCTCACCAGCTTTTTTCCATGAGTGTATATATGACTTTTTCCCATTAAAATATGCAGCTAACTTTTCTGTATTTTACGGTATTTAGGAAGGAATAAAAACACATAAAATTGTATATAACAGCAATGGAATATGAACAAAACAAAATTTAATTATAGTTATTTTGTTTTGTTCTTATTTCCTGCTTTTGGAACACTTCAAGGAGGAGATGAGATGAGGGCTAGTGTGTTTTGGGCAAAACACTATCTCCATATTTTTACCCAGGCCTATACGGAAATGTCCATTCTATCATTGTTAGGACACCGCAAAAATAAAAACTCTTCTCTCATACTCAGAACTTGGAACGTCAGGTCCAAGTGTCCTGGATTAGTCAATACAGACCTTACAAAAGTTGAAAACTTTTCAAGGAAGTGATGTCAAAATCAGAAGACATAAGTCACAGGAAAAAGGAGATAAGGTCAGACACTGCCAATGCTTCTTGTCCATTCTGCGGTCGGATCTGTCTATCCAATTTCAGCCATGAGAAAACCTGCTCAGCTTCAGCATAATTCACTGATTTTTTACCAATCGACTAACAAATCGTAACTACTTGCTCCCAACCACCTATCAAAACATCAAAGACCATATAATTACGTACAATTGTTGCTTACAGTTTTATGTCTGTTTTTTCCTTCTCCATCCAGCATTGATGCTGCCTCATATGATGTATTATATGTTGATATGTTGCCTGTAGAAATGTGGTTTTTGCAGAAGAATGTTGAGAATACCATAGACAGTTAAGGACAGTAATGAAAATGTTCTGAAAGAGGTCAAAGCAAAAAGAGAGCTAATTTCCAATATTAGGAAGAAACAATCATCATTTTTTGGCCATGTAATGAGAAGAGACTAGCTGAAATATATTGTAACAACTGGGAAAAGAGAGGGATGAAGAGATAGAAGGAAGCAAAGAGAAAAGATACCAGACAGCTTAAGAGAATGGCTTGGCAGAAGGTCAACAACAGAAATGATAAATAACTGTCGAGATCGAAAGTTGTTGAGAAACATGATCACCTATGCCAGCAGGCTCGGTACTTGTTGATGATGATGATGTAGCCTATTTCCATTTTATGGATTTATATATAAACAAAGCAATCAAAATTTTAGAAAGCATAATCGTAGACAGCAAAGATCTAAGAATAATAAAGAACATGTACTGGCAACAAACAGCGGCCATAAGAACTGGAAACCAATTGGGAATGTTTCAACAAATAAAACAGAGTGTTAGACAGGGTTGTGTGCTGTCACCAGATTTGTTTAATATTTATAGTGAGATTATTTTAAGATCCATAAGGGACATGCCTGGAATAACAATTGGAGGTCATAATATAAATAATCTAAGGTATGCTGATGATACAGTCTTAATCGCTAAGAGTGAAAATGAGTTACAAGAAATGTTGGACATTATAGTGAAGGAAAGCAAAAATAAAGGACTCAGCCTTAATAGCAAAAAGACAGTGGTAATGGTAACAACAAAGAAAAAGACATCACCTCAGTGCAAAATAAAGACAAGTGGAACAATATTAAAACAGGTAAATGAATTTAAATATTTGGGAACTTTGTTAACCTCAGACGGAAGATGTACAAAAGAGGTGAGATGCAGAATGGCTCAGGCAAAAGCAGCTTTCCAAAAAAATGAGGGACATACTATGCAATCCATTTTTGACAATAGAAACAAGAAAAAGAGTTCTTAAATGTTATGTAGAGCCAGTCTTAAAATATGGATGCGAATCATGGACAATAGGACAACAAACAAGAAAATCACTGGAGTCTGTAGAAATGTGGATTTACAGAAGAATGTTGAGAGTACCATGGACAGCTAAGAAGAGTAATGAAAACATTCTGAAAGAGGTCAAAGCAAAAAGAGAACTAATTTCCAATATTAGGAAGAAACAATCATAATTTTTTGGCCATGTAATGAGAAGAGAACAACTGGAATATATTGTAACAAGTGGAAAAATTGAGGGACGAAGAGATAGAGGGAAGCAAAGAGAAAAAATAACAGACAACTTAAGAGAATGGCTTGGCAGAAGGTCAACAACAGAAATGATAAATAGCTGCCGAGATCGAGGATTGTGGAGAGACATGATCACCTTCGCCAGTAGGCACGGTACTTGATGATGATATAAACAAATTTGTTTATCCCTTTTGTTATGTATGTGATTTTTACTAACATTTGGCTGTTTCGTCCTCCTCTGCCTTATGTTGGTGTGACTGTAATTGGCTAATCTATCTATTGTCCTTTCGAGCCGAAGACGGCACACAGGGCAGAACTACAATCTCAAAAACAGAAACCTTGTTTGCCAAAATGGCACATAATTGGCTAATATGTGGGTTATATTTATCAAGAGTTGAATTCTATTCTTGTATTTTCTTTAACAATTTACAGGTTGGAGAAATACAAAGTTGATGGTGAATCTAGGTATGCTGCAGCCGGTTACATGACTGTGTACAATTTCTATGCTTACCCATCCAGGATTAGACCTAGAATAAGGTGAGAAGACACATCTTTCAGGCCTTAATAGATTGAAGTTTCATTTTTTTTCACCACCATAGGAGCAGGGACCCGCCATAGCTCAGTGGTTAGTGAACTGGACTACAAAGGACAAGAGGTGGGGTTCGATTCCAATGACGGCTTCTGGGTTCACCCAGCCTTAAATGGGTACCAGATTTTTTTCTGGGAAAGTAAAAGCGGCATGGGCGTAATACCAACCACATTACCCCAAAAATCATGTGCCGAAGATCTGTATAATTTATGGTCACTAGCACCACATTCCCTATACGCCACTTGGCATGACGTTTTTTTTTTTTGAGTAGGAACCTCTGATGAATGTTATTGGCACAGGTATAATGACAGTAGAACCTCTGTTGAGATCATTCCAAACATAGGATGAACAGAGAAGGACCTTCTGCCCAGTGCTATGACTGGACAAGCTAGCTATATGGAGACATTACTGGCCTGGAACTAACCAATATAACTTATTAAGACCTACGTCTGAAGATGTAAGAGGAAGACTAAGACTCAGTGATCATCTTTTGAATTGTATGATGAAGCCACAATCTTACATCATCATCATCATCGAGTGCCATCTCCGTAAAGAAAGGTTGGCTACCATGGAGCGCCATTCTGCTCTGTCTCTTGCTTTGATGGTTCAGGTTGTCATAGGCTGGTTTGTTCATCTTTTGATGTTACTCGTCCATGTTAGTCTCGGTCTGCTTCTGACTCTTACCTTGTATTTTCTCCTCCAGGATTACTTTTAGTAGGCTGTTGTGTCTTTTAACATGGCCCAAAAAATCGCATTTGTCTTGTTTGAATTGTGCTTAATTGTTCTCTTTTCATTTTTAGTTGTTTTAAGACTTCATTATCTGTTTTCTGTTCCTTCCATCCAATTCTACCTATTCTTCTATATATACACATTTCAAAGGCTTCAATTCTCTGTTCTGATTTCTTGTCTAATGTCCATGTTTCTGCACCATATAGGAATGTTGAGACCATCACTGGTTATAGTATGTCCAAGGTAGTTGTAGCTCTGAACTGTCTCCAGGTCTATTCCTTCAATTTTGATATCCACTTGTGGGTTTTGAGTATTTTCTCTGTTTATGATCTTTAGCTTGGTAAAAATAAAAACTTGATGATATGTAAACATCTGTCTGCTGCTATCTTCAGCACAATTTTTGTGTCCCTTGCTGAGACGACTAAGAGCCTAAAGTGCAATAATATTACTGTCCCAGCTAATCAGCTTATTATTTCATATGAAAAGGTTTAATTAGCATAAATCTATCACATTTTCTAGCAATAACAAACTAAACTGCAGGTCTATATCAATACGTTTCTTATTATATTATAAGTTGGTCAAGCTTCGTGTTTGAAATATTTGAGAACTAGTCATGCTGGTGACAAGAAAGACAAGTTACACACAAAGACTAGTTACACAGAAAGACAAGTTACACAACCAGACAGTATATGATGGCTTGAAGTGTTGATATAAATTAAATATATATGAGCATGAGTTAAAAATGTAACCTTTTATTTTTATCAACAAAATACAAACACTTATTAATTAAATTTATGAATTACTTCACAACATAATCGTCTCCTGTGTTCAATGCATAAAGTAAAGTAAAGAGCCCCCGTCACGCCAAGTGGCGTATAGGGAAATATGGTGTTCGTGACCATAAATTTTACAGACCTTTAGCACATGATTTTTGGGGTAATGTGGTCGGTATTACGCCCGTGCTGCTTTACTTTCCCAGAAAAAAATCCGGTACCCATTTAAGGCTGGGTGAACCCGGAAGCCATCGGTTGGGATCGAACCCTACCCCTTGTCCTTTGTAGTCCAGTTCATTAACCACTGAGCTATCGTGGCTCCGTGTTCAATGCATATTCACCAGCATTTCAACTGTTTTTCGATTTTGCGGCAAAAAAAAATATTTTGGTTGACTTCATAGTTATGCAGGTATTCATCTTGTCATCTGTACAAGCTTTCCTGCCACCATGAACCTCCTTAAAGGGTCCAAAGATATAATAATCACTCAGCACGCAAGCCGCGGTCCTTGGGAGCCGCGATATGCAGTGGTTAGTGAACTGGACTACAAAGGACAAGAGGTAGTGTTCGATCCCAACTGATGGCTTCCAGGTTCACCCAGCCTTTAATGGGTACCGGATTTTTCTGAGAAAGTAAAGCAGCATGGGCATAATACTGACCACATTACCCCAAAAATCATGTGCTGAAGGTCTGTAAAAAAATATTTGGTCACTAACACCATATTCCCTATATGCCACTTGGTGTGACGGGGGCTCTTTACTTTTTCTTTTATGAGGTTGGGTGAATGAAGATGGATGTGGAAGACACTCGAAATGCACATTTGAAATCTAGTGGCCCACCACACATTATGTTTTCTGATGCTGCAAAATTACACTTGTGGTGAACAAACCACAGCATTTGAGCCCAATTGTAGATTTCAAACAGTTCTGAAGCAGGTCACTCACTATATGACTGTTGTCTCTGGGCATATTCTAGAATTGGACTCTTTGTCTGTCTGTCTTTTGAGCCAAAGATAGGGCAGAAATTCTCTACTCTTGTGTCTGATGATCTTTCAACTGTCAGAAAGACAACTCTCAAAAAAACTTTTTTTCTTCTTTTTTCAAGTCACAACTTATATCTAAAAAAAAAGTCACAACAAAGACAAAATATATTTAACAATCTACGAACTTTAATATTGATCTCATAAAATATTCGCTGTAAAGTGAAAACAGAAAGTGAAAACTTTAAAATGAAAAATATCTTATGAACAAATCTATGTCAATAAAAATGAGAGAGTATTATATAGAACCAATTCTGACCTATGGAAGCGAATCATGGACAATAGACAAACAAATGAAAAGACGATTAGAGGCCACAGAGATGGGATTTCTCAGAAGAATGTTGAAAGTTCCCTGGACAGCTAAAAATACCAATGAGGAAGTTCTCAAAGAGGCCAACACAAAAAAAGGGAGCTCTTAAAAAACATCAGAAAGAAGCAATCAACATTTTTCTGGCACATCATGAGAAGAGGAAAGTTGGAATACTTGGTTACAACTGGTAAAATAAAAGGAAAGAGAGATCGCAGACGACAAAGAGAGAAAATACTGGATAGCTTGGTGTCATGGCATGGAAAACAGTCAACAACAGAACTGGTACGATGCACTGTAGATAGAAGATTGTGGAGGGACATGATCACCTATGCCAACCGGTATGGCACATGATGATGATGATATGAATGACACACTCATATAATTGAACTGAGTGCTTCATGTTTTCTGCATGCTGAAATATGGCAAGGTTGGAGAGAAGCAAGTAATACGTAATTTAAAGTTATGATTTAAAAATGCTGAGAAATTGAATTCACTTCCGATTTCATTTTTGACTCTAGTCAAGTGTTGGTGTTACCTCCGTTCCAGAGGTTAGGACTTGGAGCCCGCCTTATCCAGACATTCTACAACCTTTGCTACAACCGGCCAGAAGTACTTGATATTACAGGTGTGTGTGTTTTCTTGTATCTGCTTGCCCATACTTCCATCAAACATAAGATTTTGCTACAACCGGCCAGAAGTACTTGACATTACACTTGTGTCTTTCTTGTATCTGCTTGCCCATACTTCCAGCAAACATAAGACTTTGCAACAACCAGCCAGAAGTACTTGACATTACACTTGTGTCTTTCTTGTATCTGCTTGCCCATACTTCCATCAAACATAAGACTTTGCTACAACCGGCCAGAAGTACTTGACATTACACTTGTGTCTTTCTTGTATCTGCTTGCCCATACTTCCATCAAACATAAGACTGCTACAACCGGCCAGAAGTACTTGACATTACACTTGTGTCTTTCTTGTATCTGCTTGCCCATACTTCCAGCAAACATAAGACTTTGCAACAACCAGCCAGAAGTACTTGACATTACACTTGTGTCTTTCTTGTATCTGCTTGCCCATACTTCCATCAAACATAAGACTGCTACAACCGGCCAGAAGTACTTGACATTACACTTGTGTGTTTTCTCGTATCTTCTTGCCCATGCTTCCATCAAACAACACTATATCCTCAGCAGTTTCAATAAACAGTGTATTTCTCCACAACACTATATCCTCAGCAGTTTCAATAAACAGTGTATTTCTCCACAACACTATATCCTCAGTAGTTTCAATAAACAGTGTATTTCTCCACAACACTATATCCTCTGTAGTTTCAATAAACAGTGTATTTCTCCACAACACTATATCCTCAGTAGTTTCAATAAACAGTGCATTTCTCCACAACACTATATCCTCTGTAGTTTCAATACACAGTGTATTTCTCCACAACACTATATCCTCAGCAGTTTCATTAAACAGGTTATTTCTCCACAAGACTATATCCTCTGTAGTTTCAGTAATAGTGTATTTCTCTTCACCTTCATAGAGAGTCCCTCTCATGCATATTAACCACCTTCAAACATGATTTATTGTCATCTTAGATTAAAAGTTGATCACTTAGGAAGAAATATAAAAATGACAGATGTTTACTATTAAAATACCTCTACTAGGGAAGGCATCACAGAAATGCCAGTTTTTAACAACAGCGACAATACGATTAAGTGTCTAAGACATGAGGAGGATACTATGTAACTGGCAGAAAGTCCAGAACTACAAGAACTAGTTAACGAAATAGACTGTGAATATGGATTGGATGTAAATATTTAAATGTTTAAAACTTTCATTCACTTTTTTATGCTGGTGTTCACCTGTTGACTTGTAAAGGAATGAATAGTCCCCTCCATCATCAGCCCTTAACAAGACATTGAATGGATGTGGATGTGTTGTGGTTTATTTCTGTCTTTTAGGAGCGTTGCATTTTTTAATATCAGGTGGCTTTCCATCTCTATTCACTTGGCCAGACTAGACTGGTTAGTCTGTTACTAGAGGCACCACAAGAAGGTGGAGTGGGAGGTTCCTCTTGGTAGATACCTTGGTATCATTGCTATACTAGAACAGCTTTTTGGGTTATGGATACTCAGAATCCTACCACTTTGTGGTGGAGACACATTAAGGAGAAAATTTGTACAGGTGCTCTGCTGGTATAGTTTTAATACACGAAACCTCATTTAATAATAGAACATCTCATTGAGTCCCTTCTCCACATCGAAGGTTGGCTACCATGCAGCACCATTCCGCTCTATTATTGCTTTGTTAGTGCAGGTTGTCATAGGCTGACATGTCCATCTTTTGATGTTACTCGTCTATGTTAGTCTTAGGTCTGCCTCTTTTACCTTGTATTTTTCCTTCCAAGATTACTTTTAGTAGGTTGTTGTGTCTTTTAACATTGCCCACAAATCTCATTTGTCTTGTTTGAATTATATTTAGTAAGTAAGTTCTCTTTCCATTTTTAGTTGTTTTAAGACCTCATCGTTTATTTTCTTTTCTTTCCATCCAATTGTACCTAATCTATAAATCCACATTTCAAAAGCTTAAGTTTTCTGTTCTGTTACTGTTCTGTTCTGAGACAGATCAGAAAAATTATCTAAACGTAGCCACCATGACACCTGGAACCATAAAACATCTATTGAATTATAATGATGTATGGTGTCAGATCTGATCGATCATAGCTGAGGCCATCAGCATTGACAGCATATGCCTAGATTAAAACTGATAATGATGAAAGATAATTGACAGAATCTACATGTAGAAGTCAAATATTTTGTGCCGAAAAACAAGTATAACTACTGAACATACTTTTAAGGTCAAATGATGAAGCTGACTATTTATTCCTTTAGTTATAGAGTGAACTAGAGAAAGAATGAGTTGAGAAAGTTTTACAAGTCATTATCAAATCATACAATTGAGGTAGAGGATTCAAGTTTACAGCTATCTTGGATATCTCATAATGAATGACAGAAAATGTGAAACAGAAATAAATAACAGAATAGGAATGACACATCAAGAAGCATTGTCACCAACATAAACTTATAAAGAATAGGAATGACACATCAAGAAGCATTGTCACCAACATAAACTTATAAAGAATAGGAATGACACATCAAGAAGCATTGTCACCAACATAAAACTTATAATCTAATTGATTTCCCTTTGACAGTTGAGGACCCTTCAGATAATTTCCAGAGGGTCAGGGATTATGTTGATGCCAGAAACTGCCAGAAGTTGAAAAGCTTCAAACCAGAGGAGTTAATGAAAGGATTTTCTCATGAGATGCTCCATGAGGCACAAACCAAGCTAAAATTGAGTAAGGTGTGTATTTGATGTTTCTGGTTGTTCTTGTTTTAACTATGGAAGCTCTCTCTGTCAGGTAAAAAAAAAAAGTAAAGTGCCCCCGTCACGCCAAGTGGCGTTTAGGAAATATGGTGTTAGTGACCATACATTTTACAGACCTTCGGCACATGATTTTTGGGGTAATGTGGTTGGTATTACGCCCGTGCCGCTTTACTTTCCCAGACAAAAATCCAGTACCCATTAAAGGCTGGGTGAACTGTATGTCGGCGGTTGGGATCGAACCCTACCTCTTGTCCTTTGCTTGTTTGCTTGCGTTCGCCCGGTGACTAAAGTATTCTAGAGTATTCGTAGACTGTAGAATTCCTCTTCGTCATCCGTCCTTAAAAGGACGATAAGTGGACGTGTCTGCGTTGTGTTGTGGTTTGCAGTATAACTGTTATATTTCCACCTTTCGGCCCAACACATCCGACTTCAGCACGCCTCTTGTCCTTTGTAATCCAGTTCACTAACCACTGAGCTGTCGCGGCTTAAGGAAGTAGTACTAAAGTGTTAAAGATATCTAGCTGTATGTTGCAGTGTGCAATGCAGTACAATCTGAAAAACAGATACAAAGAATTAAGCTGTGAACTATTCTTTATAAACATCCCCTGATGAGGGATGCTAGATTGTGTCTTGCATTGCCCTCTAGAATAGTGCACCGTCTCATTTTCATCAAGAACCATGTTTCCTGGCGTAGGTGATGATGTCTCTCCACAACTTTCGTTCTCAACAGTTATTTATTATTTCTCTTGTTGACCTTCTGCTATTTTGTATCTTTTCTTTTCGCTTCCCGCTGTCTTTTCATCCCTATATATTCCGGATGTTCCCTTCTCATTCCATGTCCCAAAAAAAATGATTGTTTCTTCCTAATATTGGAAATTAGCTCTCTCTTTGCTTTGACCTCTTTCAGAACGTTTTCATTACTCTTCTTAGCTGTCCATGGTATTCTCGACATTCTTCTGTAAAACCACATTTTTACAGCTTCCAATGATTTTCAGAAACAGGAATGGAATCCAGTGGTCTCTGACCAGCTAACTTAAGGACCTAGACTTTGCTGATGACATAGCTCTTCTCACATAATCATAAACAAATTTACGATAAAATGAGCATGCTTGATGACATATCACAACAGCTGGGACTGATAATAAAGATAAGGCCAAAATCATGAGAATTAATGCAGGTGACAATAAACACAACAAAAAGAGAAAATACTGGATAGCTTGGTGTCATGGCATGGAAAACAGTCAACAACAGAACTGATATGATGCACTGTAGATAGAAGATTGTGGAGGGACATGATCACCTACGCCAACCGGCAGGGTACATGATGATGATGACAATAAACAAATACATTAAGAGTAATACATCTAATCAATGTAAATTATTATATACATATATTATATAAGAATAAACACAGCAAGAGTAGCCATCTTTGCACTAGGGAACATATGGAAATCCATAGAAATTAGGCTAAATAAAAAAATATATATTGACTACAATGTTAAATCAGTTCTCTTGTATTATATGGTTGTGGAACATGGAGAACAACAAAATTGACAATTACGACAATACAGACTTTCATTAACGGATGCTAAATGAAGAATAAAATAGATGTGAATAGGACACACATTGCAGAAACTGACAGAGTAATACATGGCCCCCCCACCCCCCATTTTTAAAAATTTAATCCCCATGGAAGGAGTCAAAGAGACAGGCCAAGATATGCTTGGAGAGGACACGTGGAAGCAAAGATCGAGAGAATGAGAAGGACATGGAATGATCTTAAGAGAATGGCAAGAAACAGGATGGCTTTTCAGACTGTTCTTGAGGCAAGACACCGTTCTTGAGACAGAGAGGTTGTGAGTTCAAATCCCGGCTACACCATCTGGAATCTTTATTTGTGATTTCTCTCTGCGGTAACCACCCCTGGTCTCAGCAGCGAGGCCCTGCTTGAAACTTCAATTACTCATCAGTGGAAAAAATATGAGTACCTCCGAAGCCAGAGTTATCTGCCTGTGCTGCGAGGGACCACTTTGCACACGACTATCTTTACGACACATAGTACCATTGCTGGTGTATGTCGGGGGGCAATGATAGAACCCGAGGGATAAAGGCCGCTTGGTCAAGCAATCACCACGACGTGTGAGGCTCTAGATTTTTATTTCACCCCCGATATAAAAAATCCCTTTCTGTCTACCGCGGGCTTTGAACACCGTAAGCCGGCTTTTCAGCTAGCAGAACAGTGGTTTTAGCCGCACGACCGCACGCACCTCTTGCACACGACTGCCAGGGAAAAATGGATTGACATGCAAAGTTCTGTCCTAGTCTCTAGGGACTTCGCCAGAGGTGAAAACTGGTGAACACAACAACAAACAACACCAACAAAATGGCTTGGAAAGCGTTTGTTGAAAATGTATGCTCCACAGGAAGTTGAAAAGTAAAATAACAGTTACAATGGTGGACTCAGTTTTACTAAATGTAATAGAATTTGTGTTGTCTTGTTAAACACCTGTAATATTTTTCCATATTTTTGTACATGATTTTTGACACCATTTTGTGTTATTTCCAAATGGACGGACTTTAAATATAAAACAGGTACATTCATCTCTTCTATTTATGTCAGTTCATGTAGCCCCAAACTATTAAATGCTAGGTACTCACATGAACTGTAGCCATTGTTGAAAGTGACTTTTGTTTCTCAGGTCCAGACGAGACGTGTGTATGAGATTTTGAGACTGAAGGCAACAAATGAGAGCAATAAAGAAATGTTTCGAGCATTCAGGTTGGATGTGAAAAAGAGGCTTAACATTCCATTTTTGGTAAGCTACATTTTCTTTCCTGTTTTCTTCTTTAACCCTAGATTAGGAGACCGCCATAAAAAATATTGCATCAAAACTCACATTCTTCCAAATTTGACAGTTTGCATCGTCATTCATTCCCCCCTTCTGTGCACCTTCCTAATTACTACTTCTGGTGACCCCTGAGTGTTGGTTTTGTTTCTGTTGATATAGAATCAATCCATCATTATCAAACTATCTCAATAACCAATCTTAAAAATTGCAAATAACTGAGAGGGATTACACTTTTATCAGTTGCCTCCAAGGTTTTCTGTAAAATCATGCTGAACAGACGTAATGTAATTATAGAGACTACAGATAAGCTTAAAGGGCAAATCAGATACATATTGGGTGGGTAGTCAGAGGGCATGGTGTCAGCTTCTGGACAGGAAGGACAGCCCAGCACAAAAAAATAATCTTTATGACACATAGTACCATTGCTGGTGTATGTCGGGGGGCATGCGATAGAACCAGAGGGATAGGCCGCTTGGTCAAGCAGTCACCACGACGTGTGAGACTCAGGATTTTTATTTCACCCCAGATAGAAAAAATCCTTTCTGTCTCCCGCAGGCTTCGAACACAGCACGTCGACTTTTCAGCCAGTGGAACAGTGGTTTTAGCCGCACACCCATGCAGCCCATCACAGGGATGGTGATTTTTCAAAAATAAAAATTTATCCATGATTTCTTCTAGGTGTTACCTTCCCTTGATCTCTTGGGTAGTGAAGTCTGATGTGTAACCCTCTTGGGTAGTGAAGTCTGATGTGTAACCCTCTTGGGTAGTGACCCTCTTGGGTAGTGAAGCCTGATGTGTAATCCTCTTGGGTAGTGAAGTCTGATGTGTAACCCTCTTGGGTAGTGAAGCCTGATGTGTAACCCTCTTGGGTAGTGAAGTCTGATGTGTAACCCTCTTGGGTAGTGAAGTCTGATGTGTAACCCTCTTGGGTAGTGACCCTCTTCGGTAGTGAAGTCTGATGTGTAATCCTCTTGGGTAGTGAAATCTGATGTGTAACCCCCTTGGGTAGTGAAATCTGATGTGGAACCCTCTTGGGTAGTGAAATCTGATGTGTAACCCTCTTGGGTAGTGAAATCTGATGTGTAACCCTCTTGGGTAGTGAAATCTGATGTGTAACCCTCTTGGGTAGTGAAGTCTGATGTGGAACCCTCTTGGGTAGTGAAGTCTGATGTGTAACCCCCTTGGGTAGTAAAATCTGATGTGTAACCCATCTTGGGTAGTGAAATCTGATGTGTGACCCTCTTGGGTAGTGAAATCTGATGTGTGACCCTCTTGGGTAGTGAAATCTGATGTGTAACCCTCTTGGGTAGTGAAATCTGAGTGGAACCCTCTTGGGTAGTAAAATCTGACGTGGAACCCTCTTGGGTAGTAAAATCTGATGTGGAACCCTCTTGGGTAGTAACATCTGATGTGTAACCCTCTTGGGTAGTGAAATCTGATGTGTAGCCCTCTTGGATAACAGCACTAAACAAGAGGTCCGCTGTACACTCACGCTTGTTAAAGAACCCTGGCAGTTAAAATAAAAATATTTAGCCCATAAATTTGGCCGCTGCGTGGGCAAAGTTGTCAGCAAAAACCTGCCCACCCTAGACCCCAGGTCATGCTATGGAGTTCATGCATGTGGGTTAGGGTTCTCTTCTGATTCTCGAGGGAGATATCAGAGCACATATCAATTCATTTTGTGTGCAGCGATGATAATCCTACCAACAACATGCTATCAGTGGTATTGCTAATGCTTAACTCTTTTCATTTATTACACCGCAGCCTGCCTCATCCCCCTTTCGGTCAAGTCAATTTCACTGCACTCTGCTTCACTCTGCAGCATTCTCGATTTAATTTGTGTAAACCATATTTCTACTTTTCCTTTAGTTATTTTATATAGTTTCTTGTAAACTTTCTTCACTTGAGAGTTCCTTTCTCCTTTTACATGTGGTGTTTACAACGAAATCATGCCATAGTGGGATTTCCCATTTGGATGAGCAGTATTTATCACCAACAAAAATAAGCTGATCGATATGACATTGATTAGTATTGATTCTAATGCTAGAATTCAATTGATGATGGCTGAAGAAGCAGTAAGTTGGCTTTACTGTTTCAAATTAATGATATCTAAGCATTATTTGCTAACATTGGGAGCAGTGATTTGAGCGATTTCGATCTGAATTTATGAGGGAGAAATATAAGTCTCATGTTGGACACTTGTAGTCAATAAATCAATAAAATGATAGTGAACTTGATATCAATACATCGTGATTGTGGATAACAAAAACTATGTTATTTTTATGCCACATCAACCAAACTTTCAAGGCTGCTTGAAGACATATTGCTCATTGTTTTTGTTTTTTTCGCAAAATAATTTATATTGGATTGCTTTGACCCAGCATTTATGTTGGTAAGTTGGCAATTATCGTCTCAATTTTACGTTTTCATTTATTTATTATTTTTTTTTCCATTTATCCATCATTTTTCTTTCCACATGTCTTGTAGCATCTTTTTATTGGTGAAATCTTAATTCCTTGTTCAATTATCTAAAGATTCATAAGTATTAAATGTTTTTGATAAAGTTAAAGAATGTAAAGTGATATTTAATTTGCTTGCTTGCGTTCGCCCGATGACTAAAGTATTCTAGAGTATCCAAGTAGACTACAGAATTACTCTTCATCATCCGTCCTTAAAAGGACGTTAAGTGGGTGTGTCTGCGTTGTGTTGTGGTTTACAGTATAACTGTGATATTTGTACCTTTCGGCCCAACACATCCAACTTCAGCACGATATTTCATTTAAACCCAAGGTTCCATGGACAATTTTGTATCTGAAATCTCTTCCATTGCATTGATCTTTCGTTCGCCTGAAATATTGTCTATATCTGCAATGTCGTTTCCTGTATAAATTTTACTGTCTTTTTTTAATTCTTCCAGTGGCCCATATAGTTTTGTCTGTAGTGTTGTATCTACAGGCCAATGAATTTTCCTCAGTCTACTATATTGAGTACAGTCTTTGAGTATGTATTCAGCAGTCTGGGGCGCCTGTCCACATGTACGTATAGTTGAGGCGCCGATCTTGAATTTTGTATACAAGTGACTGTAGAGTCAATTGTGTCCTGTTCTGAGGCATATATAACTTGTTCCTATCTATTCACATTCTGAAAGGCATCCTGATTTGTGGCTTGTGGTCTTCTGATTGACTTGATTATTTATTTCTTTGATAGTAATGTAACTTAAAGAATAGTGACACTGTGACCTTCCAGGCATGTCGTAAGAGGCGACTAAGGAGGTTGATCGATGGCTTGAAAAGCTGTCATTGTAAAAAGTATTGTTATGGAAACAGCGCCTTAGTTTTTAGATCAGTGATATCTGCATATGTGCCATTTTGGCACGCAAGGTTTCTGTTTTTTAAGATTGTGGTTCTGCCCTATGTGCCGTCTTCGGCTCAAAAGGACAATAGATAGATAGAATGTAACTGGTGCATCTAGTTGTGTGCCTGTTGTGCCTTACTTTGCCAGCTGATCTGCTCTCTCATTTCCTCGTATCCATAGTGAAACAGGATCCACTGTTTGGCAACCCTGTGGTGCTTTCAGAGTTCCATCAATAAGGTCTGCAGATGTGGCAATTTTCTGGACTGTAGTGCTGATCTTGCATCTGTTAGAGACACTACCGTCTGTGGGCTTAGATTACTGTTCAGCAGTTTTTCTAATGCCAACTTTATTGCTTGGATTTTTGCATTGATGAAAACCTTACATAGTGAAAAAGTTAAATAACATCTCTCATTGTGTCTACAGAGAAACAGACGAACATACCAGAAACTGGAGAAATCTCTAAACCCTGAGGAGCTGTCCCAGACTTTGGGAATTATGAAAAAGGAGCAGAAATTCCAGTTTCTAGAAAATGCTTTTCAAGAAGATTTGACTGCTTACAGACATGTTCTGGATCGTCTGGCCACATTTTGAAGAATTTACTATTATTATTATTTCTTTACATAAATGTTGATATTTTTTATCTTGGAATTTTGGAGATATTTGAATTCCTTGTGTATAAATATTTTACAGTCCTTTGCTCTACTTTCTTTTGTCTCCATTTAGAACTATTTGTTTCATCTAAGAAACTTTTTGTTACAAAGTGTGTTGTTAAAAGAATGTCATTCTATGAAATTGAAGTTTGTATAAGTGATTGTCTTTCTTGTTTTTGTGTTATTATTACTCTTGTTATAGTCATCATCTTTTATTATCGTTTAGGTTCTCCCTGTTTAAGATTATGATATTTTTCTGTTCTCAGGTGTGTGTCTGAGTGTGAATCTTTATTTCTTTAACATATGTATTTGTGATGCTTTTTGTTCGTTTACATATAATTTTCAGTGTGTTATTGTTGTGTTCTTCTTCACATATTTTTTATAATGTGATTATTGTGTTGTGAGATACATGTATGTTAAATATTTTTTTTTTTTTGGTTAAAATTATTTCGCATTGTGATTTTTCTTCTGTTCTATTTTGCGTTTTTCTCAAGGCAATATACGTTTCAGTTCTTTGTTACATATATGTCTACGTTCTGGTCAACAACTAGACAATTATTTCATAAATATTTTATTTGAATTTTCTAAAACAATAAAAAAAAAAAAACTACAACATCTTATACGTGCAAAGTTTATTGAAAGTGTAATATGTATAAATAAATTGAAATATGGTATAAGATAAAAATGCATAATTTAATATCTTTTCCAGTAAATTAAAACTTATATCATTCTGCACTCTTAGAAACTGTGGTACATAGAAATCAGCTTTCAAAACATATTAATATCGATAATGCATTGAAACCTTTTATTTTGAATTTGTTTTGTGTTAGAATCTTGATGATCAAAATTCTGCAAGTGAATAAAGAGTATAAATTAAAAACCCAAACATTTGTCATTTGTTTATTTTTGTTCAGAGCAACAGAAAAGTGTATGGCATATAAAACAAAAGAAAGACAGAGTTTTCTAAGAGTAGCTTCAAAGTACATGGAAAAACATTGCAGAATGTGCTTGGATATATGCATCATCTCAGAACAATAACATTTAGTAAGGAATGACATTTAAGGTAGAGATGCAGTATTGATGTTTGTATGTTTGCCTCACTATCAAAACATTTCAGTAAGAAATGTAGCATTGAGGTTTGTTTGTTTGCCTCACTATTAAAACATTTAAGTAAGAAATGTAGCATTGAGGTTTGTTTGTTTACCTCACTATTAAAACATTTCAGCAAGAAATGTAGCATTGAGGTTTGTTTGTTTACCTCACTATCAAAACATTTAAGTAAGAAATGTAACATTGAGGTTTGTTTACTTGCCTCACTATCAAAACATTTAAGTAAGAAATGTAGCATTGAGGTTTGTTTACTTGCCTCACTATCAAAACATTTAAGTAAGAAATGTAGCATTGAGGTTTGTTTACTTGCCCCACTATCAAAACATTTAAGTAAGAAATGTAGCATTGAGGTTTGTTTACTTGCCTCACTATCAAAATATTTAAGTAAGAAATGTAGCATTGAGGTTTGTTTACTTGCCCCACTATCAAAACATTTAAGTAAGAAATGTAGCATTGAGGTTTGTTTACTTGCCTCACTATCAAAATATTTAAGTAAGAAATGTAGCATTGAGGTTTGTTTACTTGCCTCACTATCAAAATATTTAAGTAAGAAATGTAGCATTGAGGTTTGTTTACTTGCCTGACTATCAAAGCTATCTGGTTTGATTTCATTCCCATGTAGAGTGGAGTTTTACTTGTGATTGATATAAGATTGAGTGTCTAGTTCTAGCAGAGATGGATGAGAAAACAGAAGACTCATGTTCAAGTTGAGCATGTTAAAGAATCCTTGTTTATTGATAATAGAAAAAAAAGCAGGCTATATGCCCCTCCCCAGATATAAATGTCATGCTAAAGTCAGAAGTATGGTTCAAAAGGCACAGAAATTGGTGTAAACCATAAAACAATGCATCTCTAGTCCACTTAACTCTTTCTTTATGGTTTGCCGAATAGTGCACCACTCTCAGTTTGATTAGTGTGAACCGTCATCAAACCATATTCTTTTTACAAGTCTTGTATCACCTTGTTATTGGTGAAATCTAATTCCTTGTTCAATTATCAAAAAATTCATATGTTATATGTTAGATAAATCATCATCATCAAGTACCAGGCCTGCTGGTGTAGGTGATCATGTCTCTCCACAACTTTCGATCTCGACAGCTATTTATCATTTCTGTTGTTGACTTTCTGCCAAGCCATTCTCTTAAGCTGTCTGGTATCTGTTCTCTTTGCTTCCCTCTATCTCTTTGTCCCTCATTTTCCCAGTTGTTACAATATATTCCAGCTGTTCCCTTCTCATTACATGGCCAAAAAATGATGATTGTTTCTTCCTAATATTGGATATTAGCTCTCTTTTCACTTTGGCCTCTTTCAGAATGTTTTCATTATTCTTCTTAGCTGTCCATAGTATTCTCAACATTCTTCTTTAAAATCACATTTCTACAACCTTCTGTGATTTTTCTTCTAGTCTTTTTCTGACATAAATATGTCAAATTTACAGTTATCTTAACCCTAACATATTACAAACAATCATAGCGTAAACCGAACATACACAATGGAACTTTTCTCATGTTATCAATCAACAAAGGAAGTAAAAAAGAAATTGTGTGCACAGATTCAAACTTATTAGAAAAACAAGTTAAATATAGTTTAGAATATAAAAGAGCAGGTTAATAAAGCATTGAGCAGGTTATAAATTGCAAGCAAAAGTGAGCAGATAAAAATGTAAATTTTATCAAATGTAGTTTCAAAGCTGGCATTATTGCACAACCACAGTAACATTTTTAAGGATTGAAAAAAATTTAATGAAATTTTTCTGCTTTCATGACATCATTCAGACTAGGACTAGACTCCTATAAGTCTGCTGTCTGTTTCAGTGATTCGGTTGCCCCAAAGAGTTTCTCATCCAGGAAGGTGGGTGTGGACCACTTTGTTTTCGATTTATTATTTGAGTGAACTGGAGTAAAGAAGCGATAGCAGGTGCTCTCTTTTCAGTGATGTTTGAGAAATTGCTGCCTATGCATCCGAATATGGCTTCTATCTATCATTTGTCTTTTCAAACCGAAGACGGCACATAGGGCAGAACCACAATCTCAAAAACAGAAACCTTGCGTGCCAAAATGGCACATATTGCAGAGATCACTGCTTCTAAAATCTATGGCTGTTGTTTCCGTAACAATAATTTTTACAATGACAGCTTGTCAAGCCATCGATCAACCTCCTTAGTCGTCTCTTACGACATGCCTGGAAGGTCACAGTGTCACTAATTTTTAGAATATGGCTTACACTGAGTTTAATCTTGCTCAATTCATAACCGACATTATACAACAGCTGCACATGTCAACTTGTTTGTGCAGAGACTGACGTAGTCACTTGAACACTTTTAGTTGCTTTATTTGATTTCAGTGCGATTTTTTCAGGGGTACTAGAGTGAAGTAGTGACTTTGCACTCTCTTGTCAATGTAAGTCACTTGGAATCATCACTTGTGCAGGTGATTAGGGTATGCACATAGTTCGACCTTCATCATGTGCCATACCGGTTGGCGTAGGCGATCATGTCCTTCCACAATCTTCTATCTACAGTGCATCGTATCAGTTCTGTTGACTGTTTTCCATGCCATGATACCAAGCTATCTAGTATTTTCTCTCTTTGTCATCCGCGATCTCTCTTTCATTTTATTTTTGCCTGTTGTAACCAAGTATTCCAACTTTCCTCTTCTCATGATGTGCCTGAAAAATGTTGATTGTTTCTTTCTGATGTTTTTTAGGAGCTTCCTTTTTGTGTTGGCCTCTTTGAGAATTTCCTCATTGGTCTTTTTAGTTGTCCAGGAAACTTTAAACATTCTTCTGAGAAATCGCATATCTGTGGCCTCTAATCGTCTTTTCATTTGTTTGTCTACTGTCCATGATTTGCTTCCATAGGTCAGAATTGGTTCCATATATCACCGATGAACTCTCTTTCTCACTTCTAATGACATAGATTTGTTGCATAAGATAAGTTCGACCTAGGCAATAAAATTTGACAATGGTGCCAATGCGCGATTTGGAAGATGCTGTGATGTGGTGGAACGGGTAAGGGGAGTTCTTGACTGCAATGAAAATTTTTCACTCAGGATCAGTGAAGATGTACTTAATGAGGCCAATGTGCAGAGGGGACAACAAAACTTACAATAGAGAATAGAAAAAAAAGTGAAACAGCTTGCACAAGATAAAAGTTATACGTGTTACTAAGTTGCAGAAGATAAACACAATCTTCATTCTAACGCTCTGCTACCAATGCCAGTCCTCGACCCTAGATGCAAGAACAATTTTGAAAAATAAACTCTACTGAGATGAAATGTGTTAGACGAATGACAGGGAACAGTCTGAGAGATAAGATCAGAATTGAAGAAATGAGAAAAAAGCTAGAAATAACCCACGCCGTAGAATGAATAAAGACAGGGGGACCGAAAGAGGAGTAAAGAATAGTGGCGCTGTACCCTACCAGGCATGTTCGTAAGAGGCGAGAAAGGAGGGTTGGGCACGGGACTGGCTATCTCATACTATAAAAAAAAATAAGCCGAAAAAACTTCACAAACATGGAAAAATTAAAATTTTCAACTCCAAATGTTAAGTCAGTACTATTATATGGCTGTGAAACATGGAGAACAACAAAATTGACAATCATGAAGGTACAGGCGTTCATTAATGGATGCTTACGCAGAATAAAAGGATGGAAATGGCAGGACAAAATCACTAACATAGAATTATGGAAGTGTAGCAGTCAAATACCAGTGGATAAAGAGATACAGCGAAGACGTTGGCGCTGGATAGGACACACACTGCGGAAGACAACTGAGAGTATTACACAACAGGCCCTTTTTTGGAATCTCCAGGGGAAAAGACAAAGAGGAAGACCAAGGAATTCTTGGAGGAGGCAGATAGAAGCAGAGATGAAGATGATGGTGAAGACATGGAATGATCTTAAAAGAATGGCAAGAAACAGAAAGACTTGGAAAGTGCTTTTTGAAGACCTATGCTCCACAGGGAGCTGAAAGGTAGAAGAGAAGATGGGATAAGACAGAAAGATAAAAACATTAATGTCTTCAATAAATGATTCAAGAACACCAGACCCAAGGGCCGACCACGAAAATGATGAATTGACGAATATTAGAAACATTAGGAAACATAACAGCAGAAGAGCAAAAAACCGCTAATCATATTTCCCTTCAACGCTGAAAGGCAAACGAGAAAGGAAATAAGAAGAGGTGTAGGGGCGCTGTACAATCTGATCCTGTATGGTAAATATAGAATAGAATAGTTTCCAGTAGAATTCATATCAGCGTGGACAAATCCATATGTTTTTATGTTGAATTCATATCAGCATGGACAAATCCATATGTTTTCATGTTGAATTCATATCAGCGTGGACAAATCCATATGTTTTCATGTTGAATTCATATCAGCGTGGACAAATCCATATGTTTTCATGTTGAATTCATATCAGCGTGGACAAATCCATATGTTTTCATGTTGAATTCATATCAGCGTGGACAAATCCATATGTTTTCATGTTGAATTCATATCAGCGTGGACAAATCCATAGCTTTTCATCTGCTTTAAGCAAATAACAATGTAATAAGCTCACTGATGGTTTCAACAGCTTCTTGGTTGTTGTGCACACATATACCTCTCCAGTACATGTTATTTCTACTTGTTAGCGTTTATTTTCTTTACACAAGGCCCTCCGCCCCCTCTGTTTACGTATATGATTTGGCATATTGCATCCACTAGCGTGTCAGAAGGCGCTAATATTGCAGCAGAACATGGACAACCAATCGACCAAACAAAAAAGTTACTGAGATGTAGTTTTACACAGGAATGTAAAAGAATCAGTGAAGATGTACTGAATGTTGCAAATGTGCAGAAAAAAAACTTACAATACAGATTAGGAATAAAAAAACAGTAATACAGCATGCACAAGATAGAGGTTGCATCCATTACTGAGGTGCAGGGGCGTTGTACAATTTGAGCCTGTACAGTAAGTTTGTGAACTGCCCAAGATCAATAATGCCATCATCTCCTGCTGTCTGCATGAAGAAGTCCACCTCTTTGTCTGTCAGGAGACGCCCTGTTGCAGTTTTCAGTTCACGTAATCCAAGTCTTGCCTCTTCTGGATCCAACTTGCCACTTCCGTCCTTATCAAGCTCTTTGAACTTTGTTACGATTTCTTGAGCACTGTTGAGATACAGATATACATAAATATGTAATGTTGTGCGGAAGCTGTAAGGCTGGTTAAAGGAGTAAAGGCATCAAGATACATAGAGATATACATAAATATGTAATGTTGTGCGGGAGCTGTCTTCTTCTTCTTCTTCTATCCTTCCTCCATTGCCGTTGGCGTTGAGGGGAGATACAATCCGCGATTCTTTGCTCTTCTGTTGGCCTCTTCTGGTGTTATCCCTCCTAGTGACTCTAGTATTCCCTTTATCCATCTCTTTCTTGATCTTCCTCTTAATCTGTCGTTTTCGTAGCGTTTGTTTATGGCTCTTTGAGTCATTGTTAGTTCTTTTTGTCTTGTTATGTGGCCGAACCAATTTATCTGTTGTTTCTTTATGTATTCGATGGCTGGTTCAATTTCGAGTTTCTTCCTCAGGTCGATGTTTCTTACTCTTGCCCTTAAGCTGTTTCCTGTCATTCTTCTGACACATTTCATTTCGGTGGTCGTTATCTTTCTTATTGTTCTAGAGTCCAGCGTCCAATTCTAGCACTGATAGCACAGAGTTGGTAGAAAAATTGATTTGTATATTGCTCTTTTTGCTTCCGTAGTTATTGCTTTGTTTTTCAAGTGTTGATACTTGGCCTATAACTTGGCATGCTTTGTTACACCTTATATCTATCTCTGTCTCTTGGTTATTGTCTTGTGTTAGCGTGCGACCCAGATATTTAAAATTGTCTACTTGCTTCAGAGCGTATTATCTATTATGATGTTTAGTTTTTCTTTCTTTCTCGCTATTGCCATTACTTCGATTTTGTTTATGCTGATCTTCATGTTGTATTGTTTACAAATATTGTTTAGCCTGTTGATATGTTCTTGCAGGTCCTCAGTTGTTTCATGTATCAGAACTTGGTCGTCTGCAAATAGTATTTCATCTATTTCTTCCTCTCTTCTGCTGTTTTCTGGTAAAGACATCAAGATACATAGAGATGCGAAGCTACTGTAAAGTTGATGATAATAATGACAATTTTTTTTTTTAAATATGCATATATGATTATTTACACCTGCTTTTTGCACATCTGTTCGGTGTGCATACCAATATACCAATAGTTAGATATATGTATCGTGTACCCACCTCCCTGTATTTTTAGAACCCTTCCGATTTATTTCTCACCTGGATGCCTGATCAGTGAGAAAATTAGGTGGTCAGCCCGCCTACTAATTTTAGTTCAGTCAGTAGCTGACCAAGCTCTGGACTGTGAAGTAGTGCCTTTTTTTCTTTCGTAAGTATCTAGTATACATTCGCCATGTAGTTAGATTTATGTGTATATCCTTATATGTATATATTTGTGTTGTTCTGTATTGTTCCAGCTGAAGGTCTCTTGGCCGAAACGTTGTTCAACTTTGTGTGTGTTTCTCACCTACGTAAAGCTGATACCTTTTCTCTTTTTTCTCTTTTTTTTTTATTGTCGAGGCTGCTTAAAACGCGGAGAAATAAAAACATGTTTGTAAGAGCTTAATTAATCTTTAACGTATGCTCCGGTTTTAAGTTAAATTGTCCATGTAATGCCACGAGTTGATGCGGATCATTACTGGAGAAGGTGGAGTTCGTTAAGTCCCTGGCTATGCTGGACTTTATAGACCTGGAGACAGTTCAGACCCACATCTACCTTGGACATACTATAACCAGTGATGGAAAATGTACAACTGAAATAAACAAAAGAATAGGAATGGCAAAAAGTAGTTTTAATGCCATGAAAAATATACTAACATCAAAACAGTTATAACAACGGTTAAAACTATGCATAGCAAAATTAACATTCCTGTATGGTGCAGAAACATGGGCATTAGAGAAGAAAACAGAACAGAAAATTGAAACCTTTGAAATGTGGCTTTATAGAAGAATTAGATGGAAGGAAAAGAAAAACGATGAAGTCTTAAAACAACTAAAAATGAAAAGAGAACTACTAAATACAATTCAAACACGATAAATGTGATTTTTGGGCCATGTTGAAAGGCACAGCAGCCTAATACAAGTAATCTTGGAAGGGAAAATACATTTGGGCAATGTTGAAAGGCACAGCAGCCTACTACAAGTAATCTTGGAAGGGAAAATACAAGGTAAAAGAGGCAGAGGCAGACCAAGATTAACATGGACGAGTAACATCAAAGAATGGACACGTCTGCCTATGACAACCTGCACCATCAAAGCAAGAGACAGAGCAGAATGGCGCTCCTTTGTAGCCAACTTTCGATGCGGAGACGGCACTCGATGATGATGATGATGATGATGCTAGGAAACTACTTGTCAGGCCTGGAGGTACTGCTATTTCTATACCAGTAATAGGCACAACAACAGGGAACACTGTGATCGTAGATTCTGTTGGCCAGTCTGTTTTGACGCAGACTGTTACTGGGGGAGACCGACGAAAAGTTATAACTAGAAGGTCTTGGTCAGCTGATGGTCTGCTGATCCTTGTTTTATTACTTTAAGATAAGCAGATATCTATGTAACCATGCTTGTTTGTTGTCTTATTTTACTGATGAAGGCTTCAAGTCGAAACGTTTATTTTTGTTCTGTCTTCCTTTTAGTTAAGCTGTTACGTACAATTTTTGGTTTATTCTTTTCACTGCTAAAAAAGAATTTGAGATAAATCAATATTGAAGATCGTTATGTAAAGCAATGTCTGGGCACGTTGTGTAAAACTAATATAACACAATGATGCCATCACATTCTATTATAACAAAAGTTGGAGTCAACTACTGATTTAACAAAGTTGGAATAGAGTACATTTTAAAAAGAAAGATGCAATCAAGTACTTTTTTAAAGTAAAGTTCTGGTCTCAAGACTATCAACATATTTAGAGGTTAAAGCAGAACAGAGTCTTCTAATTATAATTGAATTGTTTATTGTTATCAATGGAATTAATAGGTAGACAGGTGAATCTATCTATCTATTGACCTTTCGAGCCGTAACCGGCCCATAGGGCGTAGACCAAGATACACCTTCTCCTATATGAATTTTTTTGTTCTAGCAGTTTTCTTTTAAAGATATTTTATCAAATCTCGCCATCTGTCTCTGTTCTGTGCAAACAGTTCTATCTCATTGAGGGAGCCGATTCCTGCTGCTCTTGCCTCTCTCATCAATGTTCTTCTCAGTGTCTCCCTGGGTCTTCCTCTTTTTCTTTTACCTGTTGTTTCCCATATGAGGGCTTGCTTTGCTATTCGGTTATTATCTCTTCTCATCACATGTCCAACGTATGATTATCGTCTTTTCTTTATTACTGAAGATACTAGTGGTTGATTGGCGATTTCTCTAGACAGGTGAATAGATAGGTGGATAAATTAGACAGACAGAGAGATAGAATGGAGGTAAATGATTTATTGTTATCAATGGAGGTAAATGATTTATTGTTATCAATGGAGGTAAATGATTTATTGTTATCAATGGAGGTAAATGATTTATTGTTATGAATGGAATTAATGGGTAGATAGACAAGTGAATAGATAGGTGGATAAATTAGACAGGCAGAGAGACAGAATGGAGGTAAATGATTTATTGTTATCAGTGGAGGTAAATGATTTATTATTATCAATGGAGGTAAATGATTTATTGTTATCAATGGAGGTAAATGATTATTGTTATCAATGGAGGTAAATGATTTATTGTTATCAATGGAGGTAAATGATTTATTGTTATCAATGGAGGTAAATGATTTATTGTTATCAATGGAGGTAAATGATTTATTGTTATCAATGGAAGTAAATGATTTATTGTTATCAATGGAGGTAAATGATTTATTGTTATCAATGGAGGTAAATGATTTATTGTTATCAATGGAATTAATAGGTAAATAGACAGGTGAATAGATAGGTGGATAAATTAGACAGACAGAGAGACAGAATGGAGGTAAATGATTTATTGTTATCAATGGAGGTAAATGATTTATTGTTATGAATGGAATTAATAGGTAGATAGACAAGTGAATAGATAGGTGGATAAATTAGACAGACAGAGAGACAGAATGGAGGTAAATGATTTATTGTTATCAGTGGAGGTAAATGATTTATTATTATCAATGGAGGTAAATGATTTATTGTTATCAATGGAGGTAAATGATTTATTGTTATCAATGGAGGTAAATGATTTATTGTTATCAATGGAGGTAAATTTTTTATTGTTATCAATGGAGGTAAATGATTTATTGTTATCAATGGAAGTAAATGATTTATTGTTATCAATGGAGGTAAATGATTTATTGTTATCAATGGAGGTAAATGATTTATTGTTATCAATGGAAGTAAATGATTTATTGTTATCAATGGAAGTAAATGATTTATTGTTATAAATGGAGGTAAATGATTTATTGTTATCAATGGAGGTAAATGATTTATTGTTATGAATGGAATTAATAGGTAGATAGACAGGTGAATAGATAGGTGGATAAATTAGACAGACAGAGAGACAGAATGGAGATAAATGATTTATTGTTATCAATGGAAGTAAATGATTTATTGTTATCAATGGAGGTAAATGATTTATTGTTATCAATGGAGGTAAATGATTTATTGTTATCAATGGAAGTAAATAATTTTTTGTTATCGATGGAAGTAAATGATTTATTATTATCAATGGAGGTAAATGATTTATTGTTATCGATGGAAGTAAATGATTTATTGTTATAGATGGAAGTAAATGATTTATTGTTAGCGATGGAAGTAAATGATTTATTGTTACTGATGGAAGTAAATGATTTATTGTTATAGATGGAAGTAAATGATTTATTATTATCGATGGAAGTAAATTATTTGTTATCAATAGAACTGAATGATTTATTATTATCAATGGAAGTAAATTATTTATTGTTATCAATGTAATTACATGTAAAAAAAAAAACCAATGTAATATATCTCAAAGAGTGAAGGTTGTCCAACATGCACGACATGGGGAAGTGTGGTGCAATAAGCATTTCAGCTAGGTCTCAACATTCGTACGAATTGTGCGTGAATATATCGTTTTTTCTATTTTTCACACCGGCGATCGTGTGTGCAGATAAGGTGCCCCCCGACATACAGGAAGATATTCTCCGACTTCAGAAGTACTCATTTTTTTTTATTGTCGAGAGTTTTACAGTTTTTGGGTGGATTTTTTTCCTAACAATTTTACCCGGTAGCAGCCATCTTTGGCCAAATATTTTCGGTTTCCAACTGCCAAAAGTTCTTGAACGTGCGCAGAGTGCACACAGGAACTCCTGTTTTTCGCCATTATTCAAGTGGACCAGACATCGGATATTTACTACCCAGAGACCAGGGACATGTGAAAAAACAACAGCCACAAAGAAACCACAGATTCGATTTTTCTTCTGCCTCCATCCTGTAGTGGGATTCGAACCCGCGACTTTCGTGTCCAGATGCCGACGTATTACGTCTAGACCATCCAGCTTTGCACTATGGTAATAAATATGCTGTCATGCTGAATGTTGAGAATATCAAGTGACGGGGATGTTCCGAATGAGGCAAAGAGAACAGAACTCTTATTATATAAATCAAGGGGAAACAATCATAATTTTGTGTGTGGCCATGTAACGAGAAGAATATATCTGATAAATATTGTGACAACTTGAAAGATCGAGGGAAGAAGAATGAGAGAAACAGAGATAGAATACAAGATAGATTAAGAGAATGTTTTGATATGGAGTCAACAACAGAAATGATTATATTGTTGAGATGGAATGGAGGCAACATTTCTGCGGAAGCAGTCAGCGACTCATAGCTGATGGCGTGTGTTACAGGATCGGTGACCCAAAACCATCCAAACCATAGTCCATCCCTTCGCGTGCCTCTTGTAACAAACTAACCAGTCTAGTCCGAATAGGGATCGAATAAGGAAAACAACCAGGTGCTTAGACATGCTGAGCTGAAGTCGGATGTGTCGGGCCGAAATGCGGATTTAAACTACAACACAATACAGTTATTTTAAGGACGGATGACTAAGAAGACTATCAATTTGTTTAGTAGTCACTTGATAAACGGCAAAAAGAAATAAAGATATTGTTCAGATATTTATTTGGTTATTTGGTTATGGAAGGCCCACTTCCACTGCAAACGAATTAAAATCCATAATTGCTCAACCGCCAGTGCCAGCGTAATCATCCGAATTAATATCTCATCTCCCAAACAAAGAAAGGTAACTGTAGTCCCTATCGTAGCAGTCTCAGCACACGCCAAAAGACATAAGACGAAACCGCGCAGAAAGTGAGCACAGCCAACTGTTCCCTGTCATACGATCAGATATACAGTTGTGGAGTGACATAATCTCCTAAGCCAGCAAGAGTGGTACTTTTTTCCTGAAGGTCATGTGATAAATGCATGGCTGACAAAATATCTAAAAGAAGGAAAACTGGACTAATATTAACAGGACTATTATCCGACACCTCGGTTCTATAAAACTGATGATTTCCAACTATTCACCGATAAGTCGGATATTTAGGGTGCGCTGAATATTTAATTCGTTTTCACTGATTTTCGTTTTTATTTCAACCGAGAGTTCTCACTTTCACTTTCTGCTGATACCGGCATGGTCTGAGCTTTGAACGTTAGGAAATTGTAAATGTATATTCATTGTTTATTTCTCAAATTTCTGTCACATAATGGCCACGCCCACTGCTGGTACTTCTTGAAGTCGACCAAAACGATATAGTGCAGAACAAGCTAGATCTATGTTCGAAATCTTGTTATTGAGTGATTCAGAACTCGGACAATAGTTTTGTTGTTGTTGTGATAATGGGTCGCAATATTAGTAAAAGTTATGCTAAAAAGGCAAGACGATCTGGCATAGGTCTAGCTAGTGGATGCCTTCTATTGCAGCACTATCAGTGTCTCAGAGAAATCGAGTGGTAGTTATTCTGATAACGAAACTGGTACTTTAGGGACATATCACACAAAATAAGTCCAGTTGTGTAAATAAAAATAATAAACTTGACTTGTAAATAATATTGTTATGACGTCACATACTTTTATCATATTTTTCATTCTGGGATCATTTACAAAAATGTACATAATTTCGTTATTTGTGGACATAAATTAATCAAATAAACTGTACTTTGGAGGAATTTGGATTATGTTGTGTAATATTTCAAGACAAATGGATAGCAACACTTATAAAGATTGAAAAAGGTAAGTGAACTACAATATTTTGAATTAAGAATGACCTACCTTGAATATTTAATATTTAAAAAAATATAATTATTCCTACAAATAATCACATATCATAAATATATTGCTATATACCATTGCTCATTTTCTGTATCCGTTTTCCTTTCCAGTGATGTATAACACATACCACATTTATCTAAATTATTGTGTGAAGTAGTCGAATGAAAAAGGTATATGGTGAAATTTTTTGAAACAGAAACATTAATCTGGTCCAAAACCTAAAATAATCGAATAGCAAAGCAAGCCCTCATATGGGAAACAACAGGTAAAAGAAAAAGAGGAAGACCCAGGGAGACACTGAGAAGAACATTGATGAGAGAGGCAAGAGCAGCAGGAATCGGCTCCCTCAATGAGATAGAACTGCTTGCACAGAACAGAGACAGATGGCGAGATTTAATAAAATATCTTTAAAAGAAAACTGCTAGAACAAAAATTCATATAGGAGAAGGTGTATCTTGGTCTACGCCCTATGGGCCGGTTACGGCTCGAAAGGTCAATAGATAGATAGATAGAAAACCTAAAATAACGTGTTTCCTGTTCTGGTCCTGAAAGAGTTAAGATAAAGAATTCTTATAATGGTTCATGCATAGGAAAGATAATAATTACTAATATCTTCAGTAATAAAGAAAAGACGATGGTCATACGTTGGACATGTGATGAGAAGAGATAATAACCGAATAGCAAAGCAAGCCCTCATATGGGAAACAACAGGTAAAAGAAAAAGAGGAAGACCCAGGGAGACACTGAGAAGAACATTGATGAGAGAGGCAAGAGCAGCAGGAGTCGGCTCCCTCAATGAGATAGAACTGCTTGCACAGAACAGAGACAGATGGCGAGATTTGATAAAATATCTTTAAAAGAAAACTGCTAGAACAAAAAATCCATATAGGAGAAGGTGTATCTTGGTCTACGCCCTATGGGCCGGTTACGGCTCGAAAGGTCAATAGATAGATAGGAAAGATAGCTTTGAATACAAAAAACTGCTGCCTTGAAGGAAGATCAAATGAAACAAACGTCTTCCAGTCTTGCCGAAATCACCTACACATAAGCAGCTAAAAAACCAAATGAAAAACATTACAAGAAGACATAAAAAAGATAGTTCAACATAGAACGCGTCTACCTGCAACTCACAAACAAGATGCAACAAAAACAGAAGAAGAAAAAAACTAAAAAATTAATTTTAAAAAAACCCCGACAGGATGAATTAATGAAATTTCAAACGTAACACTTCTCTTCTTCGTTCACCCGATGACTCTTCTCTTCACCATCTCCCTTTCTTTGAATGGCGTTAAATAGGCGTATATCCGCTGTGTTGTGGTTTACAACTGGCTGCAGTATTTGCACCTTTCAACACAACACATCCGACTTTAGACTTTTTAAGGTACCGGGTTGGCCATCCTCTTCGATTCCGACTCACTTTGTCATACTTGTCAGTCTATTTGCAGTGCCAATCGAAGGCGGCTGAAATAGGATCGTGATTAGTACTAGTTCACTGATACTGACAAAGCAGCCAGCTATAAGTTTCTGACCATTTTCAGCCCAGGTGTTTTTGGGCGTCTTAGGGGTAAACGCTACACAAGTGACTGCATCGAAGAAGTCACAGAGCTTCGTCAAGAACACAACACGTTTCTTATACATTGTAAGGCAAAAGAGGAATGAAAGCAGAACATGACTAAAACATAATAAAGAGAGCACACACAAAGAAAGAAGGCTATAGAGTGAATAAATATTGGACTGACCGAGGATAAAGAAAATTGAGAAGTCTAAGATGAAAGAACAGGACAGTAAACAAACAAATAAAAAGACGATAAGAGGCCACAGAGATGGGTTATTGAGTTATTAGCGAGTCATCATCATTGCACTCCGAACATGTCCATAGGTGCTCAGATCCCCTCCTTAGTAAGTCTCGAAGCGTTGAGCGACTGACGACTCCAGTTCTGTGTTGGTTGATAAGTCTTCTTACACGCCCACTAAGTTTCTCATTTCTGGCTGTGCCCATCTTAACTCCCATTTCTTTCATCCAAAGGAGTGACGTGGACTCATGGTTATCAAAGTCCTGTGTCCTTCCAACTTCCTGGAGGGCATTGGTGATGTCCGCCCGATCCATTTGTTGACCGTCCTCAATAATAGCGCAGCTAGCCAACCTGTCCGCCCTTTCATTTTCCCGTACTCCAGCATGCCCTGGGACATAGACAAAGGTGACCTTACGTATTTTTTACTTCTGCAATGACTCTACCCATTGCCTACGTATAGATCCCGCCTCCACTTTTCGTATCATGCTCATCGAATCACTCAGTATACAGGCGTGGGTGTAGTCTTGTGACTCTAGTCAGATGAATGCCTTGGTCAAGAGAATGATTTTCTCAGAAAAATGTTGAAAGTTCCCTTGACGGCTAAACAGACCAATGAGGGAGCGCCAGTTCGCTCTGTCACTTGCTTTGAAGGTGCAGATTGTCATATGCTGACTTGTCCATATTTTGATGTGACTCGTCCATTTTAGTCTTGGTCTACCTCTGCCACTTTTACCTTGTATTTTCCCCCAAAATTTCTCAAAGAGGCCAAGTCCATTTCTTTTAATTCATTATCATAATCATCAACATGTGCCATACCGGTTGGCGTAGGTGATCACGTCCTTCCACAAACTTCTATCTACAGTGCGTCGTATCAGTTCTGATGTTGAATGTTTTCCATGCCATGACACCAAGCTATCCAGTATTTTCTCTCTTTGTCGTCCGCGATCTCTCTTTCCTTTTATTTTGCCAGTTGTAACCAAGTATTCCAACTTTCTTCTTCTCATGATGTGCCCGAAAAATGTTGATTGTTTCTTTCTGATGTTTCTGAGGAGCCCCTTTTTTGTGTTGGTCTCTTTGAGAACTTCCTCATTGGTCTTTTTAGCTGTCCAGGGAACTTTCAATATTCTTCTGAGAAATCCTATCTCTGTGGCCTCTAATCGTCTTTTCATTTGTTTGTCTACTGTCCATGATTCGCTTCCATAGGCCAGAATTGGTTCTATTTAGCACCAATGAACTCTTTTTCTCATTTCCATTGACATATACTTGTTGCACAAGACGATTTTTATTTTCTGAAATGCTATTTTGGCCTGAGCTATTCTGCTTTTTATTTCTGTGGTGCATCATCCCATCAGATGTTATTATTGTACCAAAGTATTTGAAACGTTGCACTTGTTTCATATTTGTCTCATTTATTTTTATGCTGCATGACGGTGGTGATTGTTTCTTCGATATAACCATTACTTCTGTTTTCTTACTATTCAGGCTGAGACCTTTCTTGTCTTTAATTCATTCCATAGCGTACGCATTTTTTTTTCTGAGACATTTGCTATTGAAATAAATAAATTTATGTTTTTTGTTTTGTTTTGGCATTTATCAGCCCTCACAAGCACGACTAAAGGTGGATGGTAGGAGTACATTAGATTTACAAGCCTTAGCTTTGTCTTTGTGCTTCAAATAATTATCATCATCATCATCAAGTACCGGACCTGCTGGCGTAGGCCATAATTTCTCTCCACAACTTTCGATCTCGACAGTTATTTATCATTTCTGTTGTTGACTTTCTGTTAAGCCATTCTCTTAAGTTATCTGGTATTTTTTCTCTTTTCTTCCCTCTATCTCTTCGTCCCTCAATTTCCCCAGTTGTTACAATATATTCCAGCTGTTCCCTTCTTATTACATGGCTAAAAAAATGATGATTGTTTCTTCTTAATATTGGAAGTTAGCTCTCTTTTTGCTTTGACCTCTTTCAGAACATTTTCATTACTCTTCTTAGCTGTCCATGGTATTCTCAACATTCTACTGTAAAACCACATTTCTACAGACTCCAGTGATCTTATTGTCTTTTGTCCTATTGTCCATGATTCACATCCCTATGTTAATACTGGCTCTACATAACATTTAAGGACTCTTTTTCTTGTTTCTACTGATGTCAAAAACGGATTGCATAGCATCTTCCTCTTCAAATAATAGCAATAATAAATTAATAATAATAATAATAATATGCATGCAATTACTCTAACAGACTCAATAGCAAACTTACTGCTCCCCCATACACATACAAAACTGCTGAAACTCCCATATGCTGAGCTTCTCGTTCTTGTCTTTGTCAAAAGTGTTAAACATCACTTCGGCCTCGGTATCGTCCAAGC